>JAAVTI010000617.1:0-150544 GCA_011947335.1 Phytophthora constricta | reverse complement strand
ATGTCACCTTCGACGAGTCGACTTTGGCGTTTCGGCGATGGATCAGGATGACGATGTGGACGAAGCCGTTCTCAATTTCGACAACCTGGATATCAGCGATGCTGTCCTGCCCAGACGGATTTCAAGCAGGCGGGAAACGCAAGAACCGCTCCGACAGTAACCGCAACATGGGTCAAGCGAGTCGTGGAGCTGGTCTGGAAGAAGCAAGTGCGCCGAACGAGTCGTTCGAGCGCGGACCAAACGCCGTTCAAGTGTGCGAGTGGAATCAGGGCCAAGTGACGAAGAAGAAAAAGATGATGAAGACAGTTCAAGTCCTCCTGTATTCTGGCGTGCGAGTGCCAACGCCGTGGAAGCAAGCGATTTGTCGGAGCCATCGACGTTCCAAGAGGCGATCAACGGACCCGACCAAGCGCACTGGCGCAAAGCCATTCGTGCGGAACTCAAGTCGATGCGTCTACGTGGTGTGTTCCGCGGTGCGAAGCTACCATCAGGTCAGCGTGCCATCGGTACGAAGTGGGTGTTCAAGATCAAGCGAAAAGCCGATGGATCAATCGAGAAGTACAAGGCGCGCCTGGTGGCCAAGGGCTTCAAGCAGAAGTACGGCATCGACTACACCGAGACGTTCTCGCCTGTGATCAAGTACGTGACGCTGCGCATGGTAATCGCCCTAGCCAAATATTTTGGTTGGCCCGTCGACCAACTGGACGTGGTGACTGCGTTCCTGTACGGCATCATGAAGGAACTCGTGTTTTGCGTCGTTCCGGAAGGCGTGGAGCTGGATGGCGATTTCGACTGCGTGGAGTTACTGAAAGCCATCTACGGTCTCAAACAGGCATCGCGCGTGTGGAACGAGACGTTCGACGAGTTCGTGTGTTCCATCGGATTTCACGTGTCGGCTTATGACCCGTGCCTCTACATCAAGGAAGTCGACGGTCATTGCGTGCTGCTGCTCGTGTACGTGGACGACGTACTGATTACCGGGAGTTCGGCTGAGCTCATCGAGCAGACCAAGCGCGAGCTGAAGACTCGCTTCGAGATGACCGACAGCGGCAAGTGTGCCTTCATTCTAGGCATCGAGTTGGTAGACGGCCCGAACGGCAGCGTGACGATGTGCCAGCGGCGGTATGTGGATGACATCCTGAAGCGTTTCGGTATGGACGAGTGCAAGGCTGTGGTGTCTCCCGTGGATTTGAGCTCACGACTGGTTGCGAGCGACTTGGCGATCAAGCTGAACGCGCCATTTCGTGAAGCTGTGGGTGCGCTCATGCATCTCATGACTGCGACTCGCCCGGACATTGCATATGCTGTGGGCTACGTGTCACGCTTTATGGAGAATCCGCAGGAGGAGCACTGGATGGCCGTGAAGCGCATATTTCGCTATCTGCAGGGAACCAAGTCACACGGCATCTGCTTCAAGCCTGGTGACAGCGTGGACTTTCGTGGATACTCTGACGCAGACTGGGCCGGCGATCTCGCGGATCGCAAGTCGACTTCGGGCTACGTGTTCCTGCTAACAGGTGCTCCCATCAGTTGGGGAAGCAAGAAGCAGTCGAGCGTGTCGCTATCAACGAGTGAAGCGGAGTACATCGCGCTGAGCCTGGCCATCCAGAAGGCAAGTGGGTGCACCGATTAGTGTGTGAAATGCTCACGGTTGCTGGAGAAGCGTGCCCGGAGCTCAAGATTTTCGAGGACAACCAGTCATGCATCAAGATGACGAAGAACCCCGTGAACCACGGTCGCGCCAAGCACATCGACATCAAGTACCACCACATCCGCGATGAAGTAAAACGCGGTGAAGTGACGGTTGAGTACAGCGAAACTGCGACGATGCTGGCGGATATCATGACAAAGGCGATGCCGGGGCCACGCCACAAGGAACTGACTCAGGCTCTCGGCGTGACAGAGTGTTCGCATTGAGGGGGCGTATTGCGGTACCTGAGTTATGGTACTCGTGGGGTACCGGTATACTGGTACGAGTACCGGTTGTGCCAATGACCAACACTCACCGCCTGCTCAATCATTCTGTATGTTTACGCTACATGTTTGCGTCATCGATGTTTACGCCACGCTGGATACTTGCGACAGGATACTGGGTACAAGATGGGCAAGATGCGTGGCGCTCTGTGATTGGCTGGAGCAACTCAGGAATCCAGTAGAGTGTATCCAGTAGAATATTATTGCGGTACCTGAGTTATGGTACTCGTGGGGTACCGGTATACTGGTACAAGTACCGGTTGTGCCAATGACCAACACTCACCGCCTGCTCAATCATTCTGTATGTTTACGCTACATGTTTGCGTCATCGATGTTTACGCCACGCTGGATACTTGCGACAGGATACTGGGTACAAGATGGCAAGATGCGTGGCGCTCTGTGATTGGCTGGAGCAACTCAGGAATCCAGTAGAGTGTATCCAGTAGAATATCTAGTAGGCTTAGAGGTAGCAAGCACTTTGCGAACTAAGGACCGAATCAATCACTTCCAATTCTCCATCAAACCCCAAGTGGTCAAGTGTCTTCGCTCCGGTCGACTCCAGAGCCTCAAGCCTCCCTCCGCTTCGTCCTCCAAGATCTGTGACTTTAACAATGTCACCTTCGACGAGTCGACTTTTGGCGTTTCGGCGATGGATCCGGATGACGATGTGGACGAAGCCGTTCTCAATTTCGACAACCTGGATATCAGCGATGCTGTCCCTGCCCAGACGGATTTCAAGCAGGCGGGGAAACGCAAGAACCGCTCCGACAGTAACCGCAACATGGGTCAAGTGCGTCGTGGAGCTGGTCTGGAAGAAGCAAGTGCGCCGAACGAGTCGTTCGAGCGCGACCAAACGCCGTTCAAATGTGCGTGTGGAATCAAGGCCAAGTGACGAATAAAGTAAAGGCTTGGGTCGTTGTTGGCAAAATGCAAAGTGATTGATTTAGGTCCTTAGTTCACAAACTCCTTGCTACCTCTAAGCCTACTGGATTTCCTGCTGGGTACACTGAGTTATTTCAGCCAATCGCAGAGCGCCACGTCGATGCCCATCTTGTACCCACAATCTTGTACCCACGTGCAGCGTAATCATTTATGGCGTAATCAGTGGGAAGTAATCTTCGTCCCGTAATCGCCAGAGTGATTGCAGTGCCACTGAGTGAAGGTCATACCGGTACCCTACCGGTATACCGCAGCTGCTCGAGGCGTCTCCTTGACAACACTCCCACTCGACTCGACAGCCTTTGGCGCTTCGATGCCGAGCTTGCTCGGAGAAAATCGAACTGCGCCGCTGGAATGGGCTTGGTCATCAGGTCCGCCAGCATGTCTTGCGTCGGGCAATACTCGAGCACCACTTCTTCGTCCTCGACCTTCTCGCGCACGAAGTGGTAGCGAATGTCGATGTGCTTGGTGCGCTTGTGAAACTCGGGGTTCTTGGCCAGCGCGATGGATCCTTGGTTGTCTTCGTAGATCTTGATCGCCTTGCCCTCTGTGGCTTCGCCTATCTCGCACAGAAACGCCTTGAGCCACACCGCCTCCTGTGTTGCCTCCGATAGTGCCATGTACTCGGCTTCCGTCGATGATAGCGCCACTGCCCTCTGCTTCTTGCTGCGCCAGCTCACGCATCCACCGCTCATCATGAACGCGTATCCGCTCGTGCTGCGGCGCGACTCCACATCGCCCGCCCAGTCCGCATCCGAGTAGCCGCAGACGCCGTCTTGGTCCTTGGTGCGAAACTCGATGCCGTGCGTCGCCGTGCCTTGGATATAGCGGAGGACGCGCTTGAGTGCTTGCCAGTGCGTGGGGCACGGGTCTGCAGCGAACTGACTCAGCGTGCCCACTGCCGCAGCCAGATCCGGTCGGGTGCCCACCATCAAATACATGAGGCAGCCCACAGCGTTCCGGTAAGGCACGCCTGCCATGGTGTCGTCATGCTTGCACCCGCCGTCGCACATAGCTTTGGTCAACTTGAGTCCAGGGTCCTGCGGCGTCTTCACGGGCTTGCTGTTCTCCATGCTGAATTTGCTCAGGATGCTCCGCGCAAACTTGGTCTGCCGCATGGTCACCTCGCCAGCCTTGACGTCTTGCTTGATCTCCATTCCGAGAAAGTAGCTCAGTTCGCCTAGATCCGTCATCTCGAACCGCTTGCTCAGTGCGCTCTTGGTCGCCTTGAGCATGTCGTCATCGCTGCTCGCAATCACCAGGTCGTCTACGTATAGCACCACGAGCACCATGCTGTCACCGTTGCGCTTGACGTAGACGCAGTGGTCGGTCTCGCACTTGTCGAAGTCCAGCTTGAGCATGAAGTCGTCGATGGTGTGGTTCCACATGCGCGGCGACTGCTTGAGACCGTACAGCGCGCGCTTGAGCTTGCACACATGATCCGGGTGTCCCTCGTCTGCGTATCCGTCCGGCTGCTGCATGTAGATGTCTTCATCCAGGACGCCATTGAGAAAGGCCGTCTTGACGTCCATCTGGTGCAGCTTGAGCCCGTACTTGGCAGCTATCGCTAGCACGATCCGGATGGACGTGAACTTGGCCACGGGCGCGAAGGTCTCATCGTAGTCGATGCCGTGCTTCTGCGAGAAGCCCTTGGCCACCAGGCGCGCCTTGTATCGCTCGATCTCGCCGGCTTGGTTCTCCTTTACGCGGAAGACCCATCGACAGCCGATTGCCTTGCGTCCTTGGGCAGCGGCACCACGTCCCATGTGTCGTTCTTGCACAGCGAGTCGTACTCCGAGTCGCAGGCCTCCTTCCACTTGCGTGCGTCGCTGGATTCCATCGCCGACTTGAACGTGGTCGGCATTTCTCCCACTGAATCCACGACGTACACCGCCTCAAAGCTATTGTCGTTGTCCCGAGCCATGGCAGACATCTCATCCAGTCCTTGGCGTCGATTCTCTGACGCGTATCGCTTGGCACTCGGGGTCTCTACCGCTTCCTCCAGCGACTGCGTCCGCGGGTGTCTCTTGCTGCCGGGCTCAAAATCATCATCCCGCGCAGCCTCTTCATTTTCGTCGTTCGATATTGACTGTTCATCTTCATCCGTGGTGTATTCTTCCGCATCTTGAAGGCTCACCAGCGCCTCCTTTGGATTGTAGTCACGTCTTCCACCGTCGAAAACATCTTCCATGAACTGTGCATCGCGGCTCACCAGCACGCGACCACTCTCGATCTCCTCGAACCGATACGCTTTCTCGTGGTCCGAGTACCCCAGGAACCTGCACCGCACTGACCGCGCATCCAGCTTGGTCCGCTTCTCCTTCGCCACATGCACGTATGCGTGGCAACCGAACACCTTGAGGTTGGCCAGCAATGGCTTCTTGGCGGCCCACAGCTCGTAGGGAGACTTATCGTTGTCCAGGACGCGTGTCGGACAGCGGTTGCGCAGGAACATGGCCGTCACGACTGCTTCCCCCAGTATGCCTTGGACAGCTTCGCGTGCTCCAGCATGCACCGAGCGCATTCCACTAGCGTCCGGTTCATGCGCTCCGCGATTCCGTTGAGCTGCGGTGTGTATGGCGGCGTGAACTTCTGCACGATGCCACGCTTGCTGCAGAGCTTGGCCATCTTGTCGGACTTGTACTCACCGCCGTTGTCACTGCGAAGCTCCTTGACGCGCTTGCCGGTTTGCGTCTCCGCAAACGCCACGAAGTGCGCGAACTTGTCGACCACCTCCCATTTGTTCCTCACCAGGTACACCACGCAGTAGCGCGACTTGTCGTCAATAAAGGTGACGAAGTAGCGCATACCCCGAACGTCGGGGTGCTCATGGGCCCGCACACGTCACTGTGCACAACCTCCAGCAGTTCTTTGGCACGCTTGGGTGATGTCGACTGGAACGGCACTCGCGTCTGCTTGCCGAGCGCACATCCGTCGCACATCTCCCACTTGCTCGCCGACCCGAGGTCAATGCCGACGCCGATTTTCTTCTTGACGATGGCGTCGAGTCCAGCGTGACCAATGTGGCCGAGTCGAAGGTGCCAGAGGTACGACTTGATGTCCCCTTGGCTCCCGTTCGGGATCGCCGAATTCGCTTCGTTCAGGCGCACGGGCGTCATGCACAGCTTGAACAGCTTGCCCTCACGTGCGCCGATCGTGCACTTCATCCCCTTCAGCTCGATGAAGCATCCGTCGCTGTCGAAGGTCACCGATCCGACGTCCTTGGTGAAACGCCCGATCGAGAAGAGATTGCGCGTTAGCTTGGGAATGTGCCACACGTTCGTGAGCACACCCTTCTTGGTGCCGCGAGGCGTCTTCATTTCCATGACGATGTCGCCGCTGCCGATCGCCTGAACCACACCGTCGTCTGCGAGACGCACGTCGACCGGAGTGAAAGCCTTGTAGTTTCTCATGAACTTCTTCGAGTGCGCCATGTGTTGCGTCGCACCCGAGTCGACCAGCCATGCACCATTCGCCAACGCCGCCATGGCCATATCGCCATCGCCGTCTACGAAGAAGAGATAGTCGCCAGAGTCGTCCTCATGCGCGACGTTGGCACGCTGCGAGCGCTGCCGCTCCATGTTGTCCTGGATCCGCGAGGGGCACTCCGCGATCCAGTGTCCATACTTGCCGCAGTTGTGGCACGCACCGCTCTTCTTCGACGGTCGGCCCTTGCGCTTGTTGTCCCTCATCATGAACGCCTGACCAGGCGCGGCGCCATCTCCATCGCCACCCTGCTCCTTGCGCTTCATGTCTTCATGTAGCAGCCGAGACGTCACCAGCTCCCACGTCAGCGTGTCGGATCTTGATTCCAACGCCGTGATCAGGAACTGGTACGACTCGCTCAGGCTCCCGAGAAGCGTGATCACCAAGTCGTCCTCGCTGACTGGAGCGCCGACCGCGTCGAGCTGTTCCGCCAGAGTCTTGAGCTTGTTGATGTGTTGCAGCACATCATCACCTTCCTCCATCATGAGCGTGAAGAATCGACGACGAAGGAAGAGCTTGTTCGCCAGGCTCTTCTTCTCGAAGTGTCCTTCCAGTCTTGACCATGCATCATGCGCGTCCTTGGTCGACCCACCAGCGGCAGCTGCGAGTCCTCCATCGCAAGACAGATGATCGCCAGCGCCTTGCGCGACTTCTTCCGGAAGAGCGCTTGATCGGTCGCCGTCTGGCAGTTCTCCAGCTTGATCTCCCCGCACGTGACTTCCCACAGCTCGCGCTCTTCCAGCACCATCTGCATCTTGAACTTCCACGTGTGGAAGTTAGCTCCGTCGAACTTGTTGATGCGGAAGGCGAAAGGCGGCGTGGCGTCCATGGCGAAGGCGTAGTCGGGGTCTTGGGCAGGGAAGGTAGAGCTTGGGCTCATAACCTAAAGGCTTGGGTCGTTGTTGGCAAAATGCAAAGTGATTGATTTAGGTCCTTAGTTCACAAACTCCTTGCTACCTCTAAGCCTACTGGATTTCCTGCTGGGTACACTGAGTTATTTCAGCCAATCGCAGAGCGCCACGTCGATGCCCATCTCGTACCCACAATCTTGTACCCACGTGCAGCGTAATCATTTATGGCGTAATCAGTGGGAAGTAATCTTCGTCCCGTAATCGCCAGAGTGATTGCAGTGCCACTGAGTGAAGGTCATACCGGTACCCTACCGGTATACCGCAGCTGCTCGAGGCGTCTCCTTGACAACAGGTTGGGCCTCCTTGCGTCTTGACGAAGCTTAACTCGTTGCAAGAAGCTCAAAAGTCGAATCTACGTCCTCGTACGAGCTCTGGCTTCCGAGATATGGACAAGGTCCGATTTGGGCCTCCTCGTAGCGTGACGAAGCTCAACTCGTTGCAAGAAGCTTAACAGTATAATCTACGTCCTGGTACGCGCTCTGGGGGCCGAGATATGGACAAGGTCCGACCTGGGCCTCCTCGTCGCGTGACGAAGCTCAACTCGTTGCGAAAGGCTCAAAAGTCAAATCTACGTCCTCGTACGAGCTCTGGGGCTGAGATATGGACAAGGTCCGATTTGGACTTCCTCGTCTCTTGACGAAGCACAACTCGTTGCGAGAAGCTCAAAAGTCGAATCTACGTCCTCGTACGAGCTCGGGGGCCGAGATATGGACAAGGTCCGATTTGGCCCTCCTCGTCGCGTGACGAAGCTCAACTCGTTGCGAGAAGCTCAAAAGTCGAATCTACGTCCTCGTACGAGCTCTGGGGGCCGAGATATGGACAAGATCCGATTTGGGCTTCCTTGCCTCTTGACGAAGCTTAACTCGTTGCAAGAAGCTCAACCGTCGAATCTACGTCCTCGTACGAGCTCTGGGGGCCGAGATATGGACAAGGTCCGATTTGGGCCTCCTCGTCGCGTGACGAAGCTCAACTCGTTGCGAGAAGCTCAACCGTCGAATCTACGTCCTCGTACGCGCTCTGGGGGCCGAGATATGGACAAGGTCCGATTTGGGCTTCCTCGTCTCTTGCCGATGCTTAACTCGTTGCATGAAGCTTAACAGTATAATCTACGTCCTCGTACGCGCTCTGGGGGCCGAGATATGGACTGGTGCAGCATGCTGCGACCGATCGTGACGATGGTCCGGATCGCGCGCTCTGCTGTGCCGTTTGTCTGGTGAGCGTACGGAACAGTGGTTTGCTGCTCAATACCTTGGTCTTCGTAGAACGCCTTGAGCGAGATTTGGTCGCAAACTCACGGGCTCCGTCGTGACGCACGAACTTGATTTGTTTGCCGAACTGCGTCTGCACCTTGCTGATGAAGCTCTTGATGCAGTCCTCGCTCTCCGACTTGGCACTCAGGCAGAAACCCTTCATGCATCCGCTGGCCTCGTCCACGATCAGGAGCAGATACTTGCTGCCACCTAGCGAGTCTTCTTCCATCGGGCCACAGATGTCAAAGTGAATCAGCTCGAACACGTCGTAGTTTCGCTTGTCGCGGTTGCTTGAAACGGCTTCTGGACCATTTTGCCTTGCTGACACCCGCGACACATGCTCGGTCCCGTCGACTTCGTCGGCATCTTGGCGTCCTTGATCATGCCGTTGTTCACCATCTTGCGCAGCACGTCGATGGGAGCATGACCCAAACGCGCATGAAGATCAACTTTTCCCGAAGTTGTCGCCTCGTTTGCCATCCGCAGTGGCGTTCGAATCCAGTACAGACCGTCGACAAGATCCGCCGTTGCCACGACCTTGTTCGATCCTTTGCGCGCAATGAGCATGCTGGCGCCGTCGAACACCACTTGAAACGCTCCGCTCTTGTTAATCTGCGGCACCGACAGCAGATTCTTGTTCATACTCGGCACGTACAGCGCGTTCTGGATTTCGATCTCGCGCTCGTCGCCGTTGGGCAGGACCACCCGTTCCATGATAGTCCCCACACCCTTGATTGCAGCCTTGTTGCCGTCAGCCACCGACAGTTCGCCCTCGTCCCGTTCATCGATTTCAGCGAACTTGGCCTTGTTGTTGCAGATGTGGTGCGTCGCTCCACTGTCGATCGCCCACATGCCGGACATACCCTTGCCCGTCGATATTCCACACTCTAACGAAACCGCAAACGCCACTCGGTCGTAGTCGTCCACGTCGTTCCTCCAGTTGATGTTGTTGGCCCCGCGTCCACGGTTGTAGCCACCGCCGCGTCGAGCTCCTCGATTCTCATCCTTCTGCTTGGTCCAGCACCGTTCAATCGCGTGCCCCAATTTCCCGCAGTACGCACACTGGCGAGACTCTCGCTCGGCACTGAACGCCTTCGCAGCGTCTTCAGTCTTCACCGTAGCCGTCTTCTCGCCCTGTCGCTTGATGCGCTCATTCGTCAGCACCTTCACAACGTCTTGCGACCGCAGCTCCGCGTTGCTCATCTCCAGGTTTAGCACGACATTCTCGTAGCTCTTGGGAGACTGCGTAGCAAGCAGATCGCCACGTCTTCATCCTCCATCTTGGCGCCGATGCTGCTGAGCTTGGCGCTGATGTTGAGGACCTCGTTGCAGTGATGCAAGACATTGCCGCCTTCCTCCATCTCCATGCTGAAGAGCTGGCGCTTCAGGTAGATGCGTCCAGCCTTCTGCGACCCGCCGTAGAGCGTCTTCAATCGCGCCCACGCGACCCACGCTTCTTCACAGTCGTCAACCACGTGATGGTAGTCCGCATTCATGTGGAGTAACATCAGTCCAAACGCGATGTTGCTCGCCTTGACGTACTCATCCTTGATCCGAGAGTCCGCGAACGTTGGCGTTGTCTCCCGGTTCACGACATGCCACACCGACTTGGTCAGAAACACGCCACGCATGTAGCGGTTCCACGTCGCGTAGTTGTCGCCGTTGAACTTGTCGATGGAGACCTTGGTCGAGGCGTCTTGAGTAGAGGACATGGTGCTTGGGCTCATAACCTGTTAAAGGTCACAGATCTTGGAGGACGAAGCGGAGGGAGGCTTGAGGCTCTGGAGTCGACCGGAGCGAAGACACTTGACCACTTGGGGTTTGAAGGAGAATTGGAAAGTAATTGATTCGGTCCTTAGTTCGCAAAGTGCTTGCTACCTCTAAGCCTACTAGATATTCTACTGGATACACTCTACTGGATTCCTGAGTTGCTCCAGCCAATCACAGAGCGCCACGCGTCTTGCCCAGCTTGTACCTAGTATCCTGTCGCAAGTATCCAGCGTGGCGTAAACATCGATGACGCAAACGTGTAGCGTAAACATACAGAATGATTGAGCAGGCGGTGAGTGTTGGTCATTGGCACAACCGGTACTCGTACCAGTATACCGGTACCCCAGGAGTACCATAACTCAGGTACCGCAATTACCTTAAAAGTCGAATCTACGTCCTCGTACGAGCTCTGGGGCCGAAATATGGACAAGGTCGATTTGGGCCTTCTCGTCGCGTGACGAAGCTCAACTCGTTGCGAGAAGCACAAAAGTCGAATCTACGTCCTCGTACGAGCTCTGGGGGCCGAGATATGGACAAGGTCCGATTTGGGCCTCCTGCTCGCTGAGTCAGCGAGACTTGTTTAACGCACGAAGCGAGACACGCCCTTCCCCGGGCCGACCTTGTTCTCTTGGCGCTACCAGTCAACACCCTACAAGTTATGCCTCTCGGGTGTTGACGGCAGGCATAATCCGGCCCGTGCAGGGACTTACCGGACCGTGTACACTTGTCTTGGACTTAGAAAATTCTGCTCTGTTATCTTATATCTTCCGGGAGTCCCGAAGGGACCCCTCCTAATGGTTTCCTAATCTCATATACAAATATCCAGTGAAATGAAGGAGTTTTGGATCTCAGCGACCCTTCGCCGACTTCCCTTGTAACGACCCGGCTTGCCCGCTGAATCTAAAAGCCCGACCCAGCTGAGTTACCGTAGCTACTCAGCTAAGATAACCGGCGACTCAGCTAAGTTCAAATCTGGTGTGGACCACCCCGATCCGAACTTACTACACCACACAGGAACCTTTGATGACTTGGCCTTGAACACAACAAAGGGGCGATACTTCTTGCCATCTGAGTCGCCCAAGAGCATCACCGTCGCATTTTCCTTCGTTTTACCAGCACAGCGAACCCAAACGGTCTTGGCGCCCTTCGCGTTGATAGTTCTGGTAGGCAGGAACTAAAAAAGCGGCTACAATGACACTATTAGATCATATACAAATATTAATACAAAATTGTGGTACACGCTACCTGTTTGGTCCGCATTGTATACGGTTTTGACCCCAAGCTCACGCATCGCTGTTTGAACCTTCACAGCAAAGGCAGCAGCAATCTCGGCAAGATCTGCTGGTGTCTTTTGCCCGGTGCGAGTCCTTGCCCTCATTGACAGTCGGTGTCTAGCCTTGAACGCGCGTTCCCACCTCCATGATGCCTTGAACTCTTCTATACCGTACTCGGAGGCAAGCTCCATTGCTTCTAGAGCTAGTATTATCGAGGAAATAGGAACTCCCTCCTTTCGAAGATCATTAACCCACTTAAATAACTCGTCATCAGCTGCTTTAGGCAGCTTTGTACCTATTCCCGATGGCCTAGCCTTCCTCTTGCCGCTCCCATTTTGATTAAGCACTGCGCTGCTAGTTTGTCCTTGTTGCGTTGCCATTTCAGTAAGAGCTTCCGGCGCGATTCGTAGGCACTAATGCTGAGGTTGGGTACCACTCCTCGATGACCCTTCGCACGTCATTGCATTCTTCTAGCGCTTTGACAGCATTCAGTTTGTCACGGGCCGTGAAGGACTCTCGGCGCCGCGGTGCATCGCCAATCGCAGAATGAATGGCGGTCGCTTGACAGAAAGGACCAGTACAATACCGGTCAAAACATATTGATATGATGGCTACAGGTCTTATAAGTTGAAGGGAAATGCTCCCTGTACGCTGCATTTTGATTGGACGCTCTTTATGGAGTTGTCCTCTACAAGCGGAGGAAGTCGGTACCAATGTCAATTGTACCTCTTACTGTACACGGTACAGTCCTTGATAGTGATACTGTACCTCTTGCTAGTGATAAATAGCCTCTTCCCGAAGCTATCACTAAGAAGAGGATTGTCTGTTCACTTGTGAGGCAACCCGTTGTTCGGTGCAAAGACGCTGCGCGGTGATTTCCGATTAAAATCCTGTTGTGCACCCACTTCATCATTACTCGCTTTCAGTGTGACCATACAGAAACCAAGGTAAAAATGTGCCCACGCTGAACTTGACCTCGCACTCGGAGAAAAGAAGCCTTAAGCCTTCGCCTCTCGCTCGACCATGGGCATGGAGCTCCACGTACGCGCGTGCTCGGCGCGCAACCTGCTGGACAAGCAGACCTTCGGCAAGCAGGACCCGTACTGCAAGCTCTCGTTGCGCGGCAAGAGCTTCAAGACCAAAGTGCACGACAACGGCCGTACGTTCCCTTTGTGTCCAACGCCCCGCTTGCAGTCCCCTTCCGTCGTGTATACAAACCTCAAGTTCTTAACTTAACCATATCATGCCTGCTACCTAACCAGACAAAACGCCGGTATGGAACGAGGTGTTCGTATTCTCCGTCGTGGACCCGCAGCTGGACCAGCTCGTGCTCGAGGTCAAGGACAAGAACTTCACGTCCAGCACGCTCATCGGCGAGTGCCGCCTGCCCGTCAGCATGTTCCTCAGCGGCAGCGTCGTGGACCAGTGGTACACGCTTAACAACGGCAGTCGGCGCGCCGGAGAGATCAATCTGCGGGTGCAGTTCAAGGGCGCAGGGACGCAGGCCGGAGCGGCCGCACCTGTGGCCTCGGTGGGGAAGGCCCCCAAACACGCGTCTGCACAGGCCTACCCGTACTCGTACCCGCAGCAGTCAGCGGCTCCTAGCTACTCGGCCCCGCAGTATCCTGCGTCCAGTGTCGCCACTGCTGCTGCTGCTGCGGTCGCTGCGACCTCAGCGCCGGCGTATCCGCCGCATCAGCCGTACTACCAACAGCCTCCCCGCAGCAGTACGCACAGCCACCTCCCCAGCAATACGCACAGCCGCCTCCGGCCTACGGGTATCCGCCTCCACCCCGGCCTACGGATATCCGCCTCCGCCCCCGGCTACAGTGGCGTACGCTGCAGGTCCTCCGGTGATGGTGATGCAGGGCGGACCGTCTCCGTACGGCCACCACCATCATGGAGGCTACGGCTCTCCTCGCGGCTACCACCGTGGCGGAGGTGGCTTTGGAGGATTTGGAGGTGGTCGCCAGGGAGGTGGCGGCGGCATGAGCGGCGGCCAGATGGCTATGGGCGTTGGTGCTGGTGTTCTGGGTGGCCTGTTGCTGGGCGAAGCGATGGAGGACGTCTTCGACTAAGCTGAAGAGCCTGGGTGTGCTGTAACCTCGCAGCCTATTGTTTTGCCAGTTGAATATGGACCTGATCGACAGCCGCTACGATGAAAGAGGTGACCCCAATAAATAGCTTTTGCCTGTATTGTATCATCCCAGGCCTCTTCGCTCTGCGTCGGCGATGTCCTGGCGTTCGCGTCGTGTTCTCAGAGCTTCTTCGAGCGCCCGCAAGACTTTGTTGGCGCCAGTGACAACCTCGCCGCCACCCGGGCAGCACTCCTTTCGACAGCTTCTCGCTTGCTCATTCAAGCGAGCTGCTGGTCGGTATACGAGCGACGATGGTGGGCACATCGTCGACTGCGTTCCCGTAATCACGGCGTTGCTGCAGCTTGTTGCAGCTGTCAAAGAAAGATCCAGCTCAGATTGCTGCTGCATTTTGTATGTGACAAGTTGAGGTGAGTGACGTGGCGGCAGATCATTCCGCTCAACTTGAGGGACTTGGAGCGGGACTTGAGGCGCAAGTTCCAAGTCCCGCTCCAAGTCCCTCACTCAGAGAAGAGCGACCTCGAGCTCACTGACTTCTCAAGCGCATCGACGGCAATGGAGCTGCAAGTGCGCGCGTGCTCGGCGCGCAACCTGCTGGACGTGCAGACGTTCGGCCACCAGGACCCGTACTGCAAGCTCTCGCTGCGCGGCAAAAGCTTCAACACCAAAGTGCACGACAACGGCCGTGAGTGTCGGGCGTTAGTTGAGCAGAAGCTTCTTCACGGATGATACTTAGCAGGAGTGTGTGTATGTGAAAATCAGATAAGACGCCGGTGTGGGACGAGGTTTTCATCTTCCCCGTCGTGGACCCGCAGCTGGACCAGCTGGTCGTTGAGGTCAAGAACAAAAACTTCACCAACAGGTGCGGAGACAGACAATGACCTAGGGGAGAGTAGACGCTTTGCCGTCGACTGGTGTCTGACTTGTTGGTGTTGCTTGTTCCTGACTGCAGCAAGTTGATCGGAGAGTGCCGACTCCCTGTGAGTCTCTTCCTCAACGGCAGCATCGTGGACCAATGGTACACTCTCAACAACGAGTCCAAGACCGCCGGGGAGATCAACCTCCGCGTGCAATACAGGGGACCTGTGAACCAGCCCGAGACAGAAGCCGCTCCAGTGTCATCGACGGAGACGACGTACGAGAAACAGTACTCGTACTCTTCCTCAGAGCAGCAATCGACTGCTCCCAGCTACTCGGCCTCCGCCCAGGGCAATCAGCAACCGCCACGTACTCCTCGCCGAAGAAGCAAGCGTCTCAGGAGTATCCGCCGGTGCAGCAAGCAGCCCCGCCTACGCTGCTTCTGAGAAGTCCTCCAGCTACTCGCAGCAGTACACGACTACCCCCGCTCAAGCCTATCCGCAGCAACAGCCTCAGTACCAGCAGCAACAAGCTCAGTACCAGCAGCCTTCGCCATACTACCAGCACCCAGCGCCGCCGCAGTATGGACAGCCGTACTACCAACAGCCGCCGCCGCCTCATCAGGGCTACGGATACCCGCCTCAGCAGGTGGCTTATGCTGCGGGTCCTCCAGTGATGGTCGTCGAAGGCCATCGCCATGGCTACGACCACTCGCCTCGCGGCTACGGCGGCGGTGGCTATGGCGGCGGTGGCTACGGCGGCGGCGGCCGCAGCGAAAGCAGCGGGTTCAGTGGCGGGCAGATGGCCATGGGCGTCGGTGCCGGTGTTGTGGGTGGCCTTGTGCTTGGTGAAGTACTGGATGATGTGTTTGACGACGACGACTAAGCAGAGCAGCGCGTAAATTCTGCTGCATTTCTTGCTTGAGCTACCGGTAGTCACGTCGACGACGAGTTTGCTAGCTACCCTGCGCCGCGTAGTGATTTTGTCACCTCAAAGAACTAACCCAGACTGAATATTCAATGTGGCCACAGTGTTGTATCTGAATTGCAGGCATCAATGAACTGACACGCCAAAACTCACGCTTACTGAATTGGATGAAAGATCGTGACAAATACGTCTGCCTGCTGCGTAGCAGTTTGAGGACTGAGGAATGCTGCATTAGAGAGGATTCTTAGCGAAAAAGGCACAATGGGGCTCGGCTCACGGAACACGTGGTTTGAGGTTGCGATACGGGAACAACATCCTATCAGCAAATCCAGCAATATGATATGTATCAATTTAATCTTGCTGTTCGACGTTGAGGCAACAAGTTCATTCACCCACCCACGTGCGACAAGTTCACCCACGCACGATTGAAATGATCGGACAACACTCAGCGAGGTCGTGACGGATTTCGAGTGGCATTCCAACAAAAGCCACGAGGAGCTCAAGTCGCATTGGAAATTGACGATGGAGAGATACTTGAAGGTTCGTGTGTATTCGGCGCGAGACCTGTACGACCGACACACTTTCGGCAGACAGCACCCGTACTGCAAACTTTCTCTGTCCGGGAGAAAGTTCAAGACGAGCGTGTACGACGAAGGAGGTGAGTGATTCATCTTGTCTTCTGCCCCGCCTTGCATACGATTGATCAATCTTAACGATATGTCACTTTTAACAGGCAGATCGCCGGTTTGGGATGAAGTCTTCGTCTTTCCCGACGTGGATCCCCAAGAGGACCAACTTGTCATCAAAGTCAAGAAAAAACCTTCACCTCTAACAAGTTCGTCGGTGAGTGTCGTCTCCCACTGAGCCTGTTCGTCAACGGCAGCGTGGTGGACCAATGGTACACTTTGAACTATGACTCGGAGCCCGTGGGCGAGATCAACTTACGTGTGCAGCTCAAGGAAAAATTGACCTGGAGCCCGCTGTTGTGGTTGCCCCTGCTGTGATGATGAACCCCACGCCGGCATACCCACCGCAACAGCCGTGCTACCAGCAACCACCATACTACGAGCAACCACCACAACAGCCGTACTACCAGCAGCCACCGGCCTACGGATACCCGCCACAGCAGCCTGCTGCAGTGGCTTACGCTGCAGGCCCTCCGGTGATGGTTGTCGAGGGCCGTCGCCACCACGGCTACGACTCACCGGGTTGCTCTCCTCGCCGCTACGATCGCTCTCCTCGCGGCTACGATCGCCCTCCTCGTGGCTCCTATGATTGTGACTACGACCGTGGCTACGAAAGACGCAATGAAGGTAGAGAATTTAGTGGTGCTCAAGTGGCTATGGGCGTTGGCGCTGGTGTTTTGGGTGGACTCGTGCTCGGTGAAGTGGTGGATGATGTGTTCGGCGACGATGACTGAGCTGGATAGTCTGCACTGACGTTGAAAAGCATTGAGCAACCATTGTTTCTATCAGAAGAGATAATTCAGTTGAGATGAATACGCAATGCAATCCTGTGTTTGCTTGAACGTCTCAGGATACAGTGTAGTGCATGGCTTGATATGCGCGTGTGTAACACGTCTTTGAGAGATGTAGTGCGCTGTGTGGTGTAGGTAGCTGCATGTGCTGAAGCCCTTGTTGTCATTCCATGTCGTATTATGAGCTGCAGAGATGTAGGATCGAAAAGTGAACTGTGATGAAGACTCGAGTTGCTGCGCGTATATTTTATCTAGGACTGAGGGTCAGATTCTCAAGACAAACTTCGGTTGCAATGGTTGCAGCTGGGACTGCATTTTGAGGTTGTGTGCTAAATACACTGAATATTAGCAGTGGGAAGCTCTAGCGCAAGCATTTAACAGTGGCAAAAATAATTTGTGGGGAAGTCCGCGTTTTCAGCTCGGACATGCTCGACAATCATGTCTTCGACGAGTTGTGCAAGCTTTCACTATGCGGGGAAGCTTCACGACGAAGGCGGTGAGTCCATGTGTTTACTCTCTCTTTACATTCCCTTGGGCCTTACGACAAAGCTGCTCTTTACCAGGCAAGTCGCCAATTTGGATGAAGTCTTCGTCTTCCCCGACTTAAGGTGCCTCGAACATGGCTGATACTTTATTATCACTTTTAGTATTAGTATGGAAGATTCCTTCAACTACTAACCTGGCCAGCCTGGATACTACCCCAACCAGATTTTCGTTCCACAAGACTGCAGAGAATCATTCGCATCAGCACTCGAAATGAAATGGACAATTGGGGACCTTCAAAAAGTCCCGCAAGAATTGGTTTTGTTGTGCTGACTATTTCTGTCGGTCGCATTCTGCTTAACTTGGGGAACCGAGTCCCGCATATTCGTCGTCTCCAGCAGCAGACACCAACCTGTGTGACAGCGTCGGGTGGATATCATGGCGGAGTTCTCGCGCTCGCGATCTTCGTCCGTGGGCTCGGTCAAGTCACCTTCTCGCCACCCCTTGAACCAGTTCTGAACCAGTCTTCTCCACAACGTCGACGCGATTATTTCGTAGACGACACTCACTTTCCCCACGCTAGACCGGAACTCCAGCGGAAACTACCTTCCAATACCATGGAGACGTCTTCGCTCAACATGGAGACTACACTGATGCCGGTCTCTATATGTCACGCTTACCATCCTCCCGGAAGGAGAAAAACTATTATCCGCGCACGTGGGGATCAACTATAAACTCCATCCAATTAAGCTCGAGCCTGTGACTCCAACTAAGTCTGCATCCCAGCAACAACAGTCGGAGCAAGAAGGTATGTCGGTCTCTCCTTCAAAGACCATCACTTCGGGTCCAAGCAAACCCAGCAAAGGAAAGAGCAATCGGAAGCGCCAGTACGCACTCGCCGTGGAGGCCATGGCTACTAATCATTTTCTCCACGCCGCGTTGCTTAGTGACAATGTGGTGCCAAGCATCATGGCGCTCTGTCGTTCCAAGGACGTCGCTACTTTGGGAGCGAGTGTGGCCACTTTGGGCCATTTGTCCTGCGAACCTGAGGGACGTGCCATCCTGCTTTCGCACAATGCACTACCTTTGCTGGCAGCACTCGCTCTATCGTCGGCTCATACACACGAAAAGCTATTGCTTCCCAACTGCTTGGGGACGCTAGCCAACCTCACCATCGAGGATGGGAGTGAAAGCGTCTTTATCAAGGAGAAGGCACTCGATTGTCTCGTAAAGCAGCGACGGTCGTCGGCATTAGCCGAACGAGCGTGTACTTTTGCTATATTCAATCTTTCATGCCCGCAGTACGCATATCCACGCGTAGACGATGCTGTCCATGCCCTCGCAGAGCACGGAAAGGATGCTCGTGACCGCGAGACGCTCAGTCGGGCCGTTTACAATCTCGCATGTACGCGTATGAACCACGTGAAGCTCGTGGAGCCCGAGGCGGCATCAATGCTTCGACTACTCATCAGCTGTCAGCAATGTGAAATTGCACGTCTTAACGCACTCGGTGCGTTGTGGCATCTTGTGGAAAGTGGGGCAAGCCGCCGTGCACTTGTTCGGACTGGTGACTGTATTCGTGCTGTAGTGGAAGAGCTGCCTCGGCTAGGTCTCACTGCAAGCAACGATTATGTGGTCTGTGCGCTGGCAACCTTAATCCACCTCACACGCGAGGTGCATGCGCGAGAGGTTATGGGCAGTGCTGGAGCGTTGGACGCGTTGGCAGCACTTGGCTCGAGAACAACGTGGTCACCTGGAGTTATGCTACGAATTTACCGCTTGCTCGCCATACTACTATCAGCGCCTGAAAACATTCAAGCTGTTGATGAAAGCGTCGTTCAATTCTTATTATCGTTCCGGCACGAACGCTCAGAACCGGAAGAAAGCATTGCAATGTCGGCAGCAATGTCTCGCTATGTGCTCTTTGCACTCGCGAGCATTTTGTCATGGAATGAGCCCGAGGAATCGTCGGATATGAACGAGACAACGCACTCACATGGAACGCACTCGGCACGTGTATTGGCGAGATCGTTCCCGTCAGAGCTAGATGAATTGTTGGATGAACCGCAGCTTCTGGAACGTATATATGAACACGTGGCATACCCTGGTTTTCCAACTGACAGCACTCAAGTGCGCTTGCAGATGGTGCTCCTCTACAACTTGTCTTTCCGATACCCGAAGACGGATGTTTCACGGCTAGCCCTGGAACGTTTAAGCCAAGTTGGCACAGTCTCCAAGGACCGTCGCATTCTCACATTGCTGGGTGGCAGCTTCTTCAGTCTATGTCAAGAATATGAAGTACATCAATTACTTCTCGCTGCGGC
Source organism: Phytophthora constricta (assembly GCA_011947335.1). Classification (NCBI taxonomy): domain Eukaryota; phylum Oomycota; class Peronosporomycetes; order Peronosporales; family Peronosporaceae; genus Phytophthora; species Phytophthora constricta. Next base: position 130,775 of record JAAVTI010000617.1, on the reverse strand, counting down.
CTACGCAACAACTGATGAAGGTGGTTTCTTGCTGCAACGAATAGCACGCGATGGAGATGCAGAGGCGCAAAGCATGTGCCTCAATGCTGCCTGCATTCTTTTCGACGGTCGTTCACTCTCTCGAGACGAATTGCTGAGATTTATTGATCGAATGTTCCCCGTCGTGGTGGATGTTTGCACTCGTAAAGAGGGTTATACGAGTATCGACAACGAAATTGATATTGTCAACCATCGATTGAGTCGTGCTGCTCTACAGGCAGCCTGTGCATCTTGCTTGACTCGCTTTGCAAGCGTGGTAGAATATCGCCCGATGATGGTGGAACATGGCCTTTTAGATGCGCTGGCAGTGCTGGCAACTTCTGAGGACGATGAAACCCTGCGACTATGCGTGCACACGTACGCTTTGCTATCTCAAGATAAGGCGGTAGGTACTCCATTGATTCGTGGTGGAGTGATTAAGACTCTCACCTTGCTCGCTGCAGCTCCAGAGGAGGCAGTCCGCCGAGCTTGTGCTATGACGTTGTGCAACTTGTCTGCTGAAGCTGCACACGTAGAGGATTTGGCTAAGCTTGGTGCACTCAGAGCGCTGCTTGTTCTGGCTTGCGTGAAATCCAATGATCCGGAGACACGACGGGTATGTCTTAAAGGCGTGTTAAACTTGTTGCGTACTGCGAAAGCAGCGACAATGAAGCGCCTATGTGATGACGGATTGATCTGGGCTTTTGGAATATTCACGGATGGAATGGAGTCTAAGGACCATGCCATTCTCTCAGATGCTTTCTGTGTGTTAGCACAGCATGCTCCTTCGCGTGCCGGGCTCATGACCAAGCCGACCACGATTGAATCACTTTTGCAAGTCCTTCGCTCCAACGATGCGTGCACAATAAAGGTAACTATCCTGAAGGGATTACTGAACCTGCTTGCAGACCACGCGAGTGCAGCAATCTTGTTGAAAATTGGTGTGCTGCCTCACCTTGTTGCACTTCTTGAAACGGAGAAGGAAGCTGAGGTTCCTGGAATCGTGTCCGAGCTGCTGGTGTTGATCTTCCAGAATTCTCCGCTAGATAACGATACTGCTGCTGGAGCTTATACTGAACTGGCGACGATGCGTGCAATAACACACCTCGTGCATGTTGCAGAGATTGAAGAGCAGGAAGGAAAATTGCACCCTGGCGAGGGTGCTAGCTGCGCCCAGAGTTGTGCTGTTTTGCTGCACTTGCTTTCACTGCACAAGTCTACGCGACCAGCATTGCTGATTGTACACGCTCCGTTAGGCACTGCACTTCCTGCCCTCCTGTTGCAGGTGAAAGGAGACACTCAAACACTACTTCTGCGGTGTCTGTACAATCTCACCTGTGATGCCGAACTTCTAACACACATCCCGATGCGCGTCATTATCCCAGCACTCAAGGCGGCATTGGCCGCTCATTCGCGAGACAAGTCTCTAGAAGACAGTGGTGCCAACCGTGAAGAAGAGTTTGAGACAGCGGCACTTTGTGGTGGTATCCTGCGCAATATTGCAACATCCAGTGATTGCCACGAAGAGTTGAATTCCGAGTCTGCAACAAAGCTAATGTGCGAGCTTTTTTGCTGTTGGGGGCACATTGTGTCGCGAGGACGTTGCATTAGCGGCGTGCAACCTCTTCCTTGGACGCGTGAACTCGAACCTACTGCTTTCTCGGGGGTCTTGCCACTAGTGCTTTCGTTGTGCACGCCTGGATCGGTGCATCCAACTGAAGCTCATGGCATGTGTTCGGCTGTGCTACGAAAGCTGGCCATCGCTCCAGGAAATGCCCAAATACTGGTGCGTGGTGGTGCTGTTCGTTATCTTGTGTTACTCATGAATACGGACTCGTCGATGTTCGTGAAGACAAACTGCGTCGCCACCTTTTGCCTTCTAGCGCAAAAACCCAGCGTTCCAACCGTTCTGGCTGCTCATGGTGTTACAGCGTCCTTGTTAGAGTTTTTGGAGTACCTGGAGGAGCAACAGCAGAACCTAACACTGGACCCACGTTTTGAAAGTATGTGTGTAGATCTCCTCGCCAAGCTAGCCGAGTTTGCAAATGCAAACGACCCACGTGAGGGCCGCCTCTCATCGCTTCTCTACCGTGTCGTTGAGAAGGACGAAGCTGCAACGACTTTACCAAGTAAAATGCACGAATCCCCACTTCGACAACCTGCAGTCGAGTCGTGGCAGAATGACCGGAGCTTCTAAATCGTGAACAAGGAGGAACGTTGCCTCCTACGTCGATTTCCTCAGTGCTCATGATGTCATGGAGCATGGCACCAGCAGTACCTCATTTCTCGTGGAGTATTTCCTACTCAGGGTATGCCGTCGAAGTTAGCCACAGCGCGAGTTACATCGAAATGGGCACCATTGAGCCCATACTTCCTCCTGTCGACACGCTGGATAACGATAGTGACGCCGTTCAATACGGGGTGATGGATTTCACACCACCGCCCATGTTTCCAAAGATGACGACCCCATTCACACCCCTGCCGACACTTACTACATTGACTACATCTGGAGTGATGCCAAGTCAACTGAAGAGCCCAATGGGGCCCAAACCTCTAGCTCCTAGAGTGGTGCCCCCACTTCCACCACGCTCAGCAAGCCCCAGCAATTCCAAGTAGCAGCGAAACCATCACATGAAGCGTCGCTGCCAACGAGAGCTGAACAACCGATTAATCCAGTGATGCAGCGACGACGATCGCAGTCAGCTCAAGCTGCGGCATCCACTGGGAACGTACAGCATCTGCGAGCGCAGGGTTCGCTGCTGTACAAACGCTCGACGCCACAGCACCTGACGCTTGTTTCGGTGAAAGGCGAGGTGAAGGAGCTGCCGTACGAGCGAATCGCAGAAGCCTTCGGAGTCGAGAACCACCCCCACCTTCTGCATGCACTGGAGGAAGGCGAGCCTATACTGCGCCATCGCGTACTGGAGGCACTGGCGTCGGTGCTCAAGCTACCGCAGGAGCTGGTCATGTGCATCAAATACGGGGTCGTCGAGCTCGTTGAGGGCGGTATCACCTGCGGTGTCGAAGGAGAAGCGCCGAATGCCACCGACATGAGTGACAGTGACAAGGAGCTGCAGGAACTCTCTGCACGCGTCTTGAGCGTCATCGCCGAGTCTCCGTGCGGCCAGGCGGAGCTACTCAAGGGCGAGACTGTCCCTCGAATCAAGTCCGTGTTCGCAGCAGCCGTTAACAAACGCACATGCCAACATCTCTACGACGCGCTATTGCACCTCTCGGCAAACTTTGCAGGCGCCCGTCAACTCTCTGCTGCGGGCTACTTGCCGATCGTCCTGCAGCAGCTCAAAGGTCCTCGTCAGAACGACGCGCTGCGTCTCCGCGCGCTTCAGCTGCTCAAGAACTTGGTGAACGACGGCGTGGACAGCACGATGCTGCGAGCTCTGGAACTCGGCGCCGTGCCTCAGTGTGCCAAGCGACTCTTCTCCCCGAACTTCGAGGTGCGTGTGGCTGCCTGTGACGCGTTGAAGGCGTTGGGCTTTGGTGACAAGGCGCGTAGGGCGGTGGTGGAGCACGGCGGTGTAGTGCCGCGACTGTGCGAGCTGCTGACCGACACGCAGTGGCAGGTGGCGGCTGCCAGCGCCGGCGCGCTCATGAGTTTGGCGGCGCACGACGAGGTGAAGCGGCAGATCGTGGCGCACGACGGACTGGCCGTGGTGAACCAGCTGCTGCAGACCACGAGGCTGCCGCTGCAGCTGCACGACCAAGTTGGTGGCGGTGGTGACGGCGCTGCCTGCCGCCAGGAAGCTGCTGGACGTGCCGGCCACGACGTTGCGTCTTAAGACGCTCATGCAGGACGCGGACCCGCTACTGGCAAAGAGCGCCAAGACGGCGCTAGCAGCGGTGCAGTGGTGGGCGTAGAGCTTTAGTATCGGGTAGCATCAGCATGTTACAGGTACAGGTTAGTTGCAGTGACGTCAGATGGCTCCGACGTACAGCAAATGTTGTGCTAAGTACGAGGATGGAGGTGATACGGTTGGGCGGGGTGTCACGCACCATACTGTAGCCAAGTGAAAGCGCGCGCGATACAAACCGACTGATATTTGGGGGTGATTTTCTTCTTTTCCCGCCCGAAGCTGCGTTTCCCCTCAGTCAGCAGCTTTCCTGTCCAAGCCCAAAGCTCCCAAAGCCCTTTCCCCCTTTTTAAAATCCATTAACTATGGTGTGTTTGGTTGCTGTTGGCTTCCTCCCCTGTCGCTTTAGACACTAACGCGTCCTCCTCGTCCACTGCTTTGATTAGTCGTCCGGCGTCGGTGTCGATGATGAGGTCATCACGCAGTTCAACGACTTTAAGCTCAAGCGCGCGCCGCACGACTTCCGCTACTTCATCTACAAGATCGTGGACGACTCGGAGATCGTGATCGAGGCCACAGGCCCCAGCTCGGAGTCGTACCAGGACATGGCCGACAAGCTGGCGCAGATCACGAACGACTGCCGATACGCGCTGGTGGACCTGGACCTGACCACGAAGGACGGCCGCCCCACGAGCAAGTTGGTCTTCCTGTCGTGGTCGCCCGACACGGCCCGCATCAAGAGCAAGATGCTGTACGCCTCGTCCAAGGAGGCCATCAAGCGCGTGCTCATGGGCGTGGGCATCCACCTGACGGCCACGGACGCGTCGGAGCTGTCGCTCGAGAGCATCGAGGACGGCGTGGCCAAGTTCCTGTAGACGAGCGGAACGACCCGAAAGATCCCTTCGGCGTGTTTAGTCGGATTGCGTCATGCTAGAGCGAGCGAGTTGATTCGTCATCCACCCCACAAGTCAAGCGAAGTGATGCTCGAGTAATCGCAGCACTTGCATTGTTTTTCATCTCCTTATGCAACGGGTTATCATGCTCATGCTTCACTTTATACGCACAGCGCAAGCTAGCTCCTCATCGTAAGCCTCTCTCTTGAGTCTCTCTTTGTAGTCGTCGCCTCGTAGCGACGCGACGTGGCTCAGCTTTGGCCACTCACGTCTCTCGTCACTGTTCAGAGGGAGACCGTCACTGAAGCGGGGATTGCAGCCATATTCTGAGAATCTCGCCCATAATGGCGTCTGTAGACTCTACCATCGCAGTCGCGGGGATGTGCGTCTTCCTGACCGGCGCCGCCTTCCTATTCTGCGTCTACCTGCTGCCGCGATGGCTTCTTCGTCTTGTGGAGTGGCATTCGCACCCGTCCGTGCTCTGGCGCGTGCGAACCTCAGCGCGCGTGTGTTCATTGACCGTCGACGACGCGCCATCGCCGTCCACTTCTGCGATCCTGGACGTCCTGAAAGAGTTTAACGTCCGCGCCACGTTCTTCGTCATCTCTGGCAACGTCCCTGGCAACGAGGAGGTGCTGAAGCGCATTGTGAACGAGGGCCACGTGCTGGGCAACCACCTGACCGAGGACCGCGCCAGCATCTTGGACGAGCTGCACGTGTTTGAGCAGAAGCTGCAGGAGTGCGACCGAGTCCTCGGAGAGTTCCAGCAGCTACAGGATACACTGCAGCCGCAGCAGATTCTGCTGGAGGAGAAGAAAGGCGCAGCTGTGGTGCAGCCAGTAGCTGAAGGCAGCCACGAGGCCAGCACGACGGTAGTGCGACACAAGTTGAAGTGGATGCGTCCGGCGTCCGGGTGGTTCACGACGCCCATGAGGGAAATTACGGCTCGACACGGCTACAGGATCTGCCTAGGCAGCGTCTATCCTCATGACGCGCAGATCCGCAACGAAACGATCAACTCGATGCACCTAAAGGCGCGGACGGACTGCGGGTCTGTGATTATTGTGCACGATCGCTCGTGGACGATCGGAGTGTTGAAAGCGGCTCTGCCAGTGCTAACGCATAAGTTTTCTTTCGTGAGTTTAGATGAGCTCGTTGCGTATCGTAACCAAGAGAAATCGGCAATATGAGCTGGTAGCTAAAACGGAACTAACTCCCTGAAGAAATAAGAGGTCTCACCTAAATGAAGCTGTCGGGCTCAGGCAAAGTCTCTTTCTGGACCTGTTCTGGTGTATCTTCATCGGTTTGTTCAGTCTCTGGGCCTTCGTTGGTAGCTGAGGAAAAAAATTGCATGTGCACGGCCAGCATAAAGTTACGGAAGAGCTGCGATGAAAAACAAGATGAATTCACAGTCAATTCCTCGATTAACACTTGGAAGATGCATCAGCGCTGTACTCACCTCCGTATGAAAGCACTGGCGGAAAAGTCGCGACACCCGAGCTCTGTATGGGCGTCCAGAAACGAATCGACCTCGAACAGGAGGAACTCGTCGGCGTCGGTGGAGCTCGGGTGGGATTCCATCGCGAAGTTCTGGTGAAACGAGCAGAAGTAGTACACGACATCGCCAAAGAGCGCCTCCAGAAACCACAGCAAGGCCAAGCGAGCTCCATCTTCCAGTGAGGGATTGGGAGGCCACCGAGGTCCGGTTGACTCCTCACTCTTGATTAGATGCCCATTCTCCTCGGGTTCTTCCAACATGTCGTTCATAAAGGTTGGGCCTTTGCTGGGGTTGAAGAGATACGAATCGGCTTGGGCGATACGCGAGGTGTGGAGCGCCGTACTTAGCATGCTCTCTAGAGACCGGACAAGCGATTCTGTTAAAATGAAATACACGCCATGATGATTGTCAATCACTTTAGTCGTACCAATGAGTCAGCTCAAACAAGTAACCTACGTGGCAGCTCAGGGATCTCTACGTTCTCTGGGGTGTAGATATCGTCCGCGTCGATATCAACAATAATCGCTGACGTCAGTAGAAGTTCAGGTGGATACTCATGTGATCCTGCTGATGCTAGAGGTTGCAGCTGCAGGGGAACCTTCTGAATGTTGTAGAGGTTGTTGCCTGGTGGATCAAGCAACAACAATGTAAAGCACTTGCACAACGAAAACGAAGACGATCAAATGCAGAAACTTACGAATTCGATATCGCTGATCCGACCCTGAGTCTTTTTTCTGGTGGAAAAGCACTCCTTCGCAACCGAGAAGAAACGGCGATGACTTGGCTTTGGAAAAGAGACCAGCATGACACAGATTCCATGACGTTGCTATGGGGCAAAAGGCAGGTACAAGTGCTACGGAAGTAAACCACAAAGGTCAGCTTTCAAACCGAGGCAAGGAGAATTTGCTATCACAATGCTTTCAAGACGTACTGTCATTTGAAATGGTTTCAACAACTCTCTGAGAGCCTCCCCGACCGAAATGAGAGCCGACGAACGTTCGGACACCAATATGATCGATTTGCCAATGAGAATGGAAACCAAAACGCTAACGAAAGTCTTTCAAGAGCAATAACACATCAGGACAATAACATTTTCATACAAAACATCGATACAGCAGCTTACCTGGGAGCTGACTTCCTTGAAAATACCGTTCAGGGGCGAGTCAATTGCGCGTAGCAATGGCAGTAGGTAAACCCACCGTACTTCGCGCTCAGCGGCAGCTCTTCGTTTGAAGGTTTTGAAGCAAATACTGACGTCACAGACTGGGTGATTAAGGCTTCCGTTAGGTTGTCCTAGTAGAATTTGAGATAATCAAGACGCCATTACATCAGCTGAATTAAAAAAAGTATTATGTAGGCTCACATCAGCGTTTCAAACGTACCATTCCACTCGATGCTAGTTGCAACAGCAGCCGACGCCCGCTCTTAAACAGCGGTCGAGTAGCCATCACACAACCAAATTGCGGCCAATATTGCCCAGTATTGAAGGAATCTTTCCGAACAGCTTCGTTAGAGGTTGACTCGACATCGGACGAGACGACATTGGAATCACTTATAAGATGGCTGCTCGTCTCCCCTGCTATAGATTGCTGTCGCCAAACAATAAGACACACACCGAACAAGTGACGACAGGTGCTATCTTGACGTGAACTTTGCATCCCATAGTATTCCTTGGGTAGAACAAAGTCATGGAACGCAGGCTTCGGTGCTGTTCCAACACACAATAGTACTTCAGCAGCCGCGTTAAACAGTTGACAACATTTGAATAATCTGGGTACCTGGAGACTGAAAGGCCCGTCTTGTAGGAGAAGGAGGATTTACGCTTGCCATTGGTATCGCTGTGTTCTTCAACCAGTAATTCTAATCGAAGCAAAATGTCAGAACCATCTTCAGCATTACTACACGTGAAAAATGCATACCACTTGGGTCGGATGCGTTTCTGCTGAAGCTTCTTGTTGATCTCCAGTGCAAAACCACTCGTAGTTGACTTGATTGGACCCATTACCAGAATCGGTTGGAGGTACCACAGAAGCGAGAGAAATACTACTGATCCCGTGCTCCGCCAGCTCACGCACCATGAGCACACGATTGAATCTGTGGTGGGCTCCTTCTCCTTCTTTCCACATATTCGGCGTGGGCTGTTGATTGATAGGGACTAGTACTGCATTAGCTTTGAGTTGCGTTTCGCTTTTCCTGGTCATGAGTTTCGGGATAGTTTCGCTCTGCCGTTCTTGTTTGATAATAGTGCTCTTTTTCACAGTTGCTTGCACATGCTCACTGAGTCGACGTAGCTGTCGGTCGGTCTCCAAATCTTCTGTTTCCACCACCAGCATCACGTATAAAGTAGACGCTCGGAACCTGGGATAGACCTGAGACTGCAGCCACTCCCACACACAATCCTGTGCTGCTCGAAAAGATTCGCATATCTGGGTGGAGAAAATGGCTCATTCTGCAGGCGCATAATCTGCTGCAACGTTGCCCGTCGTATTTCCTCAGACACCCTTGTAGCTGCACTACTGGAACCCTCCCCTTCCTGCTCCGAGTTGGCGACTAAAAATCTATTGAAAACATGTCGAACGTGGCGTTGCACTTCTTCAAACAGTGCAACCGAGAACAGCGTCGTCTGGATCAATGGCAAAAACCTCGTCTGCACATGCACCCAGAAGCGTAAATTGCCTTCTTCTCCAGGAAACTCTTCGGTCAAAAACCTCATGAGAAACTGCGTCCTTCTTGAATCCACCAACACTTCAGCCAATGGCAGTTCACGGCGTGCTCGAAGTGCATCACAAAGCTCAAGTATTCCGAGCTGCGCAGAAACCGAGGAAACGCTTCCCGTGTCATGTGGTCCCGAACTAGGGTCTCCATCCCACAAAAGAGATCCAATGGACAATATCCTGATGAGACAGCATTTAGAACTCGGGCACGTAGTGGCTCTGCTGATGGAGGTAGCAGTAACTGGTCTGTAGACTCCACGTGCTGAAGGTAGGAAGTGGCAATATCCTTGGCCTAGATATGTAAATAGTGTTAGACAATAATATGTTTAGAAATGATAAGTATTGACAAAAGTATAGAGATGTTAAGAAGAACACCTACAGCTCGCGGGAGGAGGTCGCGCCGCCCGACGAGCCGCTTGTACTGCCGCAATCGGTGCAGGAAGGAGAAGCGGATCTCCAGCGCCTGCGCCTCCCGCTCCGAGAAGCAGCGCAGGAAGAAGTCGCGGCGGAAGGAATCCTGGCTACAGCCTCGAGCGTCAGCTCCATGGCGAAAGTGGAAAACGTATGTTTCGACCACCGAGGTCGGGGATCTGAAATTACTTCCAAGTCGTGCGTCTAACTTCGACGAGTGTCAAGCGCCATTTCGAGATGAAGTCGGATTAAGTCAGTAGTAGCTCTTGCTGCTGCCTTGTAGTCTAGCAGTCGGGTTAATAAATCAAGTTATGTTTATTTTGTCTTTAACATAACAAGTCAAAACCCGATAGTACACTACAACTATAGACGCAAGAATGATACCTTGCGTCTTGTCCAGATACCACTTGCATGAGGAGGTATGTCCATGTTCAAGCGCACTGCAACTACGACACAGGCATGGATGATGCACTTTGGTTTATTATCGGACCTTATTTTGGTTACAGACATGACACGGAGACCATCGCTTCTTAGAGTACGGTGTGGTGTTTCTCTCACGGTGCTCAGCTCAGTTCACAGACGTTGACGGGTTGCTGCGGTTGAGGGGCTCAGTCAAGTGACGCTCTTCATACTGCAGTTGGGGCAGCGCTAGTTGGCGCTGCACTGACTCATGAATCGGCGGTTGGGTAGTCATTGGCGCGGGACCGAAGACCATCGCGTGTGGATGCTCTCTTCCCAAACGCCGGTAGCACGAGTCACACAAGGCAAATTGCGCACAGCTCCGACAGGACCAAAACTCCGCACGGGTGATCAGGAGACTGCATTCACGACAGAAGACGTTGAGTTGTGCCACGTGCTCGTTGAAATAGTGGTGCACCATCATCATCGTGGAGTGCTTGGCGCGTCGCAACGAGTCGAACTGGTAGCCGGCATACGAGCACAGCTGGTGGAACATGAAGCGGCTACCGAAGAAGCGTGGGACTTGCTTACACCACAACGGCACGAGCTCCTCCGGACGACAGGGTCTCTGTCGCCGCGGTCGCCGTGATACCACTGACATCTCGACGTCCGCAGAACCTTCATCCTCTTTGGATTCTTCTTCACCCTCCACCTCCAGTTCAACCACCAGCAGATCATTTTTAAGCCGCTGAACGGCGAACTGCAATTTGTTAAACAACTCACGCAGCTTCACGTTGACTTGAGGCGCTGCTGCTGCCGCTTCGGCAGAAGGAACTTCTTCTTTAATTCGCATGAGAACGTTTCCAACCGCAAATTTTCCACCCACGCGAGCAACTTTGCTATTTTTTGCGCGAGCCACTGCGAGTTTCTTGTTCTTGCTCGCCCTTTCTTTCTTTTCATTTCTTGACACGATGCGCCCGAGGATACGCTCTAGTTCAGACGGAATGATGTCACCATCAAAAATCGGCGGAAGTTGGTGCGCAGGCCACACAAGTTCGTTTGGGTTAACAGACTGCACAGTTGTGCCACGGGTTGATACACCAACGCCGCTTTCTTCCTTCACGGACACAAAAGAAGCAGACGGGCTCGAGTCACCAGAGGTGGAGGAGTGGCAGACGCTGTCGCTGAAAAACTGATCATACATTGTAGTCCAGCTTTTGACAATCCCATATCCCTTCGCCTTCTCTAGCAGGCTGTTGTACCAACGGCGCAGGTGCTCGGCGCTCGGAGTCTTCTGAAATGTCGGACGACACCAAAACACGTAGCTGATACGTTTCTGCGGAGGACATGACCAAATGTGAACGCGTGAGAAACCGTGCCGCCGCACGTAGTCAAAATAAGCCAGCATGATCAAGTGATATGCCGCCGTTCGCGCCGATGCAGGCTTCAGATAGCGAACACTGTCCAAATACGCAACATAAACAGCACGCCGATTGGCTTCCAGCTCGCAGTCATCACCGAACTCTTGAGCGTATATCGTGAAAAGGCAAACCTCCATGCCCTCGTGTATCTGGAAAAGGTACAGGCCGCGAGAAAGATAGCTGATGTGAGCTGGCACACGCTGCGAACTGGTGTCAATGCCTGGACGCATCTGAGATAGCGCCTGTGAATTCTCGTCGAACGCATTCACCACACCTTCTGGAACGGTCATGCGCTCGCCTGGAAATGATAATGCACGGACATGCAACGTTTGTGCAGCTTCGTGCTCGCCGATATTTTCTAGACCACGGCGCAAAAAGTCCTGAATAAATATACTCAGTTCGCAAGATGGGATGTTGAGACACGAATTGTTTTGCGCATTCTCATCCGGATCAAGGTGCAGGATCTTGCGCATTGGTGACTCGGGGGCGGCGTTGAACGCTTACGCCGACACCGACACAGAGGGCATACGTATGCCTCAGTGGTCTTCACAGTTAAGCCGTCATTTTTTCATGTTTCGAGACCTCGTGGGCTTTGTATGCTCCCACTACAGGATTGTAAAGACCACAAACCTGGTGTAGCCACCGGTCACACTCGTCACACTTCACCCAGGGCTCAACTCCCGGCTCGCATTTCTTCTTGACGAGAGACTCCAGTAAAGCATCTGTGTCATCGGCCGTTCGTTCTGCGGTGCTACAATCTTTCGCAAGTCGAGTTTTGCACTTTTGACACCACACACGGGTGCCGTCCTTTGTAATAAAATAGACGGAGCCCTTGCGAATCTCAGTACTACAACCCGCCGAGCACTGCAGATGTGGCAGAGCAATCGGCAAACACTGCTGACTGCACACGATACACGTGTTCCCACGACACACAAGACAAGCGTGCTGCACTCGCTGGCGTTTGCACTGCCTATTTTGCTCAGCGCGCACTGCTTCATTAAAGCGGTTCAGCAAAACTTCGGCATCAACGTGGATATAATGTGTCTCGGGATTGAAAAGCATAGCGTTCTCAAACACTAAACGAACATCCGCCACAAAATCGTCAAGCTCCAAGTACTCCCCAGCAACAAGGTTGTGCTTGACTGTGCCGAGGTCCATAGGGTGCTTCACGATTGTTGAGTAAGTTGGTAGCTCCAGTGCCACGGGGTCCACAGGAGTGTTGAACACACCGTGCCGATTGCGCGGGTCAGACATGAGTTTCAATAATATATCTGTCACCTTTTCGAAATTTGTGAAGCGGCCCTCGCGACGAACAGATTGAATGTGCTGCACAATCTCGTCCGCTGTCATCTGCAGCATCGGGTTGACCTCCACAGGTTGTGGCCGTCTATCTGGAGCATGCCCTGCCAAAAACTTTCCATCGAAATCGGTGCCCGGGGCCCGCCATCCAATAGGCAAACTCCGGTTTTCACCCAGCGTATGGCAGTCGTATGGCAGCGGCTCCATAAGTTTTTGACTGATGCTCTGACCAGCACTGCCCTTGGCGCGCACGACTTGGCGGGGTGTCACTGGCGGCACACCCACAGTGCCATTTCGCCTTCGGTGCTTGCGTGGAGAAAACCCTGGTGATTGGTTGTAGCCGTTCCCGTTTGCCATCTTTTCATTGAATGTGGATGTGTGTGAGCGCTTCTGCTTCGCCTGTGAGACTTTCGTTTTCTTTTTGGGACTCTTGGCACTCGGGATTGATTGTATCCCCTTTCCGGCAAGTTTATTCGCCACTGCCACCGCTCTCTTCCTCAGTTGCACGCGGTGATGACGGTACTTTCTTGGTCGGCATTTCTTTGGTGGGAGTGCCATTCATCACGGACAAACTCCGACGTCGCGGTTGCTTTCGCGCCAATTGCAGTGGTCGCACTGTGATAGTGATGGGTCTCGGCAGCAAATCCGGCCGCGACATGGGTCCTGACCGGTGACGGTGTCGCGGCACTGGACAACTGAACACGATTTTCGTCCACTCGGATTGCACGAGTCTTTCGCTAGCCAATCCGGTCTCCACCGCCGTGTTCAACTTGCACCAGAGCATGTACTTGATGAATCTGGACAGGAACAAATCCGTCGGCCCCACGCCGCATTCAATGAGCTCTGCACCACATCACATCATCAGCCACAATCACATCAGTCCTCACTTATCACAACACACACCACCCGCATCACTTGCCTACAATAAGCCGCAAGATGTCCGCGCTGGGACTCTCGCGGTCGCCGTAGAACAGCAAGAACGCCGCGTCCTCCTCTCCAAGCCGTCGCTTGCGCACGCCGCTCTGCTGCTGCTCCCAGACCGGCTGCGCTTCCACCACCTCCACCTCTTCTTCCTCGTACTCATAGGCCTCTTCCTTCTCCTCCACGTCCTCCGCCTCCAGCCTCCTCTTGGCTCTTGGTTTCATCTCCTCTGCTTCGTCTTCTTCGCTGCTCTCAATAGTAAAAACTTCTGGCTCTGGCCTTTTGGCCTCCGTCTTGACCTCCGTTAACTGTTGCAGATGGACCGCAGACGGCTCGTCCTCGTCCTCGTCCCCCTCGTCGTCCTCTTGATCGCTGCTGATGCTGATGTAGACGTGGCCGTCCTCCACCGTCTCCTTCCACGCGACGGTCAGCGGCCGCTCGATGGCGCGCTGGCGCTCCGCCTCGCACTCGCGGCTCAGACGCGAACACGCCGAGAGGAGACTCTCCTGCACCTTCTGCACCTCCTGCACCTCCTGCACCTCCATGGCCTTGTGGCTGCTTTGGCGGTTGGCGCCCATACAAATCAAGGGATGGCGGAAACACGGGCACTGTTCCGGAAGTGTGACGGGCCCATTTTCAAAAATTTAGCATCCGCGCGAACCTCCCACAAGGCGCCTCACACGACCAACTGGGACGTGGAGAAGGCACCAGTGAGCATTGAAGTCGCTTGTGCGCGACCCACACAGAGAAAAGCTTATCCCTAAATGTAGAGATTTTTCACAAGAACCAGGTCGGATGATGCGCAAGATGAGTGGATACGCCATGAAGGGACACGAAAGGATCCAAATGCGCCACGTTGAAGCACAGTGAAGCACAGTGAAGTATTGGCCCAGCGATGGCCACCAACGACGAGGCAAGCGCCCTGTACAGGCGCCAATAACGACGATCGCAAAACACTCGATACTGAGCTGGTGACCGAGGACGGAATGTCGACCGAGCGACGTGCAGATTTCGAGAACGGCCGTGTCATGTCGAGTTGGTTCTGCAGGGAAGTCCAAGCGCTCATTTGCGCTTTGGTTGTAAGCGCCTATTCAGATCGAAGCAGTGGAGATCGATCCAAACGCTATTGCTCGTCCTTCAGCTAGCTGTGCGCTAGCAGCTCATTGCAATAGTTCTCTGGAGGGCCTCTGCATCGTCCACGTCGATCCCTTTTTCTAATTTCTTCGGATACGCTCACAGTCGCGCTTGGCTTGTTCCGGGTCTTACGTGAGCTGGGTCGAATGGAACCACATGGCTCTGACCTGGCGAGGGTGGCGGTGAAAGCGCACTAAGGCGGCATCGAGGACATGGTGTACACGAAAAACTTGTGGATCTGGACAACTCGCTGCAGACCGAGCTTCAAGCACATGATCTTGTACGGCGTCCCAGTGAACACCTGACGCAACTCGAACTTCACAGGCGGCGTCCTGGTACATTATCGGCTCTGGGGAACAGAGTACTACCGTAGTACCAGCAAAAGCGACGAAGGACAAGAAGTACCAGCTTATTTATGACCCGGAGCAAGCCAAGTGCGAATGCGAGCATATCCGAAGGAAATGCGAACGATTGCATTTGCAGCAAAGCCACAGCTAGCCGAGAGGAGAGCGATGCCCGTTTCAGTTGGCAGAATCTCGCTGTGTGGAGCTAAATACCATTGACACGTTGAAGCACCGAAGCCCATTAATCATTGCGCAGTGATGGTAATCCCGTTGCTTCTCCATCTTCTGCAGTCTGATGGAGGCGGACCATGTCGCTGCCATGCGGGCGTTGCAAGTCCATTGCCGTCTCTAGTTGCGGGTCTCAGCTGGGCCGACTCCGCCTCGTCGCGCGTGACGACACTGATGGGAGGGCTGAGCTCACCTTCCTTTGTTGGTTCACTTTGCAACTTGCTTTGTTTGGCGATGCACATCAAGACTGCCGTTGTGTCCAAGCAGGATCCCACTGAGCCGAGCTTCCACCTGCGTGACCTCGTTGGGAGCGGTCGACTGGGCTCCGTCAGTGGCGACGCTACCGTCGTCGGCTGGCCGTTGGCTCCTCCGCCGCACTTGCTTGGACCACCAGTTGCAGTCGTCCCTGCCTCGTCACCGCCACCACCATCGACGACATCGTCTGGTGCTACTTCCGTGACGGGATCCAGAACCGTCACCAGCTTCCCGATGAAGCGAAACAAGTGGACGCGTCGACTGGTCATTACAAAACAGCCCGCGTCCGAGTTCTACAAGGATGAAGGAGGGAAGGCCAATGCACTGGAGGTGGAGGTGACGCTGGTCGAGTTTAACGAGCACGGAGAGCCTGCTCGCTCGCCTGACGAAGGTTTCATTGACATCCCACTTCGCATTTTACTGTTCTTCGAGTCTGGAAAGCGCGTGGACGACACGGATCAGGAGATCTTTCGCTTCGTAGGCAACGACTACGACTCCATCGTCATTCGTGCCGCAACACGCAAAGCTCTCGTGCAGTTTCGACTCGAAAAGGTTAGCCGGCGGAAGGATGGCCAGAGGTTCAAGCTACGTATCGAAGTGGACCAAGAGCAGTGCACTGCAAACGTAGCAGATCTCACGCCCGTCTTCACGAACGCAATCTGCGTTCTATCCAAGCGGAAGCACCCAAGCTCGTACGCCTCTGATTCATCCATCCGCACAAAGGAGACCCCGCCAAAGCTGCTGAAACGAGGTGAGTACAAGTCCAATCTCCGGCCTTCCGCTTGGCAAGCCCAATTTCCGGCCTTACGCTCCCCGTGCTTGTCCTACAGATTTGACTCATCTGGAGGAGAAGCTGAGTGGAAAAATTGATGGCCTTAGTGCGCAGATCCACCATTTGAGCCAGCTGATCCAGAAGCAGGTTTGTTGTGCTGGCACTGCCGAAGTTTGTCCGTATGAACACTAATCCCATGTTTTCAAATCAGAATGAGCTCATCGCCAAGCACATGACTCCACTGCCTCCGATGGGTCCGTTGATGCACTGTGCGCCTAACGACAGCGGCACGATACTCGAGTGGCTTCTTCGTTCTGGTCCGGCAGACGAAGGCCCTTGGTCAAAGCCGGCCGTGGAGCCACACTTGTACCCGACCACGCCAATGCCTTACTTTGAAGTCCCGGACGAGCCATACCAGGATACACAGGCAACAGCAGACCTCTCGCCAGTGCAAGCAGCTTCTCCTTCTGCGACGGTCCCTTCAGATGTGCATCCCATCGACCTGACGTCGCCCTCGCTACCATTTAGCGATATCTGAGCCACCTGCCGCTGGCGTGCTCGTGTGCATTGAAGATTGTAGGTTTCGCCCCATTTTCGTAGAAGACCGACCAACTCACCGACTCTGCTCGAAAATACAACTGCGACCCGCTGTGCGCGTGGTCTGCTCTTTTTCATTTACGTAAAAAGGCCTCCTCTTCTCACTTACTCTGTGGGCGGGAGCTGGGGCGTGGGGTTCGTACCTGTCTCAAGGAAATGGCGGAAGTCGCCGACGACCTGGGCCAGGTTGCCTGCAGTTTGGATCTGGCGGTGCAGATCCACGTTCTTCGGACTCTTCTCCCTGAGGTTCAGCAGCTTCTCCTTCCTTCTCAACTGCACAACGCACCCAACAAAAGAGAACAGTTAGGCCAGTGACCAAATAGAAACACACCATTTCAACAGCACAGAAACCCCGTACGATCTCCTTGTAAAGCTCGTCGCAGACGGAGTTGAACTGCTCCAGTTTCTTGACCACTTGGTCCTCCACATCCGTCTGAGTGGCTCCTCGCTGGCAAAACCACATCCAAACAACATCAATAACGTAACGTACCCCTAAACTTATAGATACATTGTAACCCACGGTAACTGCTCCTCGGACTGCACGAGCACCAGACACTCGGACACGAGCTCCTACGGCAGGGATACGCAGTCAGTTGAGCAGGTTACACGCCGCCGCCGACAGCGACACTCGACAGGAGGAGGGTACGCACGTCGAACTTGGTGCAGACGTCCTCCACACGCAGCTTGAAGGGCTTGTTCGGGTCCTTGGCCGTCTCGCTCGTCAGCATCACATTCGCCATGGTGTCTCAATACCCGCTGTACCCGCAATACCCTCAATACCCTCAATACCCCAGTGTAACCGGAGATTACACGCACCGCGTAACTCCTAATCTCTCACTGGCGTCCAGTATACCTCCGCATTTATCTTGCGCTTTGTATTGTTCACCCGCCTCCCCTCCACACACCGGCACAATCACTAGCGCCCAGTACTAAAACTAGCCAAGGCACGCACCGCAAGCAAGGCAGCCATGGCGGGCCAGCGCAAGCTGCTGAGCGAGATCGACCGCACGCTCAAGAAGGTGAGCGAGGGCGTGGACGTGTTCAACGAGATCTGGGACAAGGTGTACGCGGCCGCGGCCCAGAACCAGAAGGAGAAGCACGAGGCCGATTTGAAGAAGGAGATCAAGAAGCTGCAGCGCTTCCGGGACCAGATTAAGACGTGGATCGGCAATTCGGACGTCAAGGACAAGCGGCCGCTGGTGGAGACGCGCAAGCTCATTGAGCAGAAGATGGAGGAGTTCAAAGTGTGCGAGAAGGAGACCAAGACCAAGGCCTACTCGAAGGAAGGTCTGGCGCAGGTGGAGCGCCTGGACCCTGAGCAGCAGGCGCGGCAGCAGAGCCACGCGTGGATCCAGGACTGCCTCAACCAGTTCAACGTGCAGATCGAGGCCCTCGAGAGCGACGTGGAGCGTCTGCACTCGGCCAAGGGACGTAGCCGCAACAAGGCCGAGATCGACGAGAAGGAGCAGCTGCTGGCCAGGCATAAGTGGCACATCCTCAAGCTCGAGCAGATCAACCGGCTGCTGGACAACTCGGCGCTCGAGCCCACGCAGGTGGATGAACTCAAGGAGGACGTCGAGTACTATCTCGAGGCCAACGACGAGCCAGACTTCTTAGAGATGAACGGCGAGGACGATATCTACGAGCTGCTGGATCTGGACTCGCTCGGAGCTGCTGCGCAGGTGGCACTGCCGACGGAACAGGATGTGGGCATTGACGACGCGAGCTCGACCACCTCAGTTTCGTCCGCTGCACCGACGACGACGGCGACTGGACGCGGGAAAACGCCGCGGAAGAGTCAAACGTCCTCGCTGCTGACAGGTATCGGTCGCGCAGGCGCGGTAAAGCCTATTGACCTCAAGACGTCAACACCGAGTCGTTCCAGTAGCTCTAGCAAGAGCGACACATCGCCGCCCAACGGAATCAAGACGGATGACCTCAAGATGGGCAAGGGACGTACCACACCTCAGCGCGCAAAAAGCGGATCTGCCTCGTCAGAAAAAGGAGCGAGCAAGGCACCCACACCAGTGGCGGCATCACCTGCAGTCTCCGAGCAGCGCACACCTGTACGTAAGGTGTCTCCGCCTACACCGCAGCGCACGCCGTCGCCCAGCGTGACGAAGGGGCAAGCCGTGGGGACCAACTCGTCGTCTTCGTCCGCCTCACCGTCAGCGACTAAGCCGGGCCCGGTTCCAGCACCGTCACCAGCACCTTCCAACTCGTCGCTGCCGCCTCCGGTTCCCTCGTCGTCTCCTACTACAAGCGCAGGCTCTGGTGTTCCTACAATCACTATTCCACCTCCAGTAGCTGCTGCTACGCCGTCGGCTACCCCCACGGCAGCAGCGTCGACCCCAGTGCCTGCGGAGGCTTCGCCTGAACTCACTGAAGAGCAGAAGCATGTGCTGCGGTTGATCGACGAGAGCTTTCACTTCATTCCCGAGAGCCGCGACTCTGAAAAGGCCAACCGCTACGTACCACGCAACTTGTACCCGACGCCGGCGTCGTTCCCGGCAACGCCGTCCACGCTGTTCTCCAGTGCACCGATTTTCGAGAAGCTGGATGTGGACACGCTCTTCTTCATCTTCTACTACCAGCAGGGCTCTTACCAGCAGTACCTGGCAGCTCGTGAGCTTAAACGACGGACATGGGGCTACCACAAGAAGTACAAAACGTGGTTCAAGCGCCACGAGGAGCCGCAGGTGACGGGCGAGGACTATGAGCAGGGCACCTTCGTCTACTTCGACTACGAGACCGGCTGGTGTCAACGCATTAAGACGGAGTTCACCTTTGAGTACAGCTACCTCGAGGACGAGCTTCAGTAGCTTTGAGGCCCGCCGCCAGTAAAACTAACAGTGTCCACCTTCTGATCAACCTCCTTGTCCCGTCGTCGCCATCGCTTCACATCATTTTCACCTTGTAGAAAATAGGGACGAAGCTAGTCATTCTCGAAAACCTTCCTTCCAACGCAACAGCTCAGCACCATGTCGACGGACTACGCAATCTCTCTGGGCAGTGTGCAGACTGCGGCCAAGCGCATTGATGGCTTTGCACATCGCACGCCCGTGCTGACTTGTCACGCGTTGGAGTCCGCTGCAGCTGAGACCTCGTCGCCAAAGCGCCTCTTTTTCAAGGTCGCAGCTAACGATTGTTTTCTAGGAAGTTAGTTGATCAATGCACTAAACTCGCAATCGTGTTTATTGCGAATAGTGTGAGAACTTGCAGAAGGTGGGGGCATTCAAGTACCGAGGAGCACTGAACGCCGTGAAGAAGTACCTCCAGGAGAAGCAGCAGAGCGGAGACAACGGAGAGACGACGTTCGTCACGCACTCCAGCGGGAACCATGCGCAGGCGCTGGCGCTGGCAGCCAGCGACGCCAATTGCAAGGCGGTGATCGTCATGGTGAGCAACAAAACTACTAACCTCGGTTCAGGCTGGAGGTTTGTTAACTTTTGTGTGTTTGCAGCCGAATAATTCGCCGACTGTCAAGCAGAATGCTGTTCGCGGCTACGGAGCCGAGGTGGTGCTGTGTGCTCCGACGGTGGAGGCCCGTGAAGAAGCAGCACACAAAGTGGAGAAGGAGAGGGGTGCAAAATTCGTTCACCCTTCCAATGACCCGGATGTGATGAGCGGCCAGGGCACGGTTGCGTTGGAATTGCTGGAGCAGGCCAAGATGGAGTATGGCGTCGAGCTGGACGCCATCCTTGTGCCAATTGAGGCGCAGGACTTTGCTCTGGTGTTGCGATGGCTGCGAAGGTATACTGCTATGTGAAGCGTAAGCTAGTTGTGGTTGCGAGGTGAGGCTTAAGCTCCATGTTTTATCATTTACAGTCTCTGCAGCCAAACATCAAGGTCTACGCGGTGGAGCCTACTGGTGCTGCCGACGCCTACAACTCCTTTCAGAAGCGGGAGCTGATGGGGCATACTGGCCCTGTTAACACCGTCGCGGACGGCCTCCGCACAACTCTAGGTAATGTGCGCTGCTTAGTTGTTGAGAGTAACAACAGCTCATCCGTGTGCTCTGCTTTGACCTTCTGGACGACCAGGTGACAACAATTGGCCCGTCGTGCGCGATTTCGTGGACGAAGTCTTGCTCGTGTCCGATGACGAGATCGTGGCAGCAATGAAGCTTATCTGGGAACGCATGAAGCTGGTATGTTTTCTTGTTTGCCGTCGTTCTATCACTTCATTTTTGTAGATCAACTCACCTTAGCTGCCTGTAACAGGTTGTGGAGCCGAGCGGTGCCGTGGCTACTGCAGCTGTCCTCGCAAACAAGCTGCCGACATCCGCCAATGTCAAGAACGTGGGCATCGTGTTTTCAGGTGGCAATGTCGACCTGGAAAAGCTGCCTTGGACTCCCAAGACCGCTGCTTAAGCACAACAATGACACACGCGTGGCACTATGTGAAGAATGCATTCTCGATTTTTGGTTGCATAGCGAAGCTTTTTCTCTAGGCCTCTAATCTCTAATTGAGCACGTAATTCCAGATCACATAGACGCCAATGAAGTACACGAACTTGGGGATTTGCCAACCTGCAGCCTTTTGCACTTCCGGTTCCGGAGTCGCAACCTTGAGGAGCTCTTCGGCTGCAGCGGTTGATTCCTCCGATGCTGGCGCGGGAACGGGTGACGAGTGCGCAGCACCAGCAGGTTGCTTCTCCATTTTCAAGCGCTTCCTAGCAGCAACCGGAAGCGTATCGGTCTTTGCCACCTTTGCCGACTCCGGACGACGACGGGAAGAGGATGCCACCTCACCTTGCAGCTGACGCATACTCAGCAAAATAGCCTGGTTAAGACAGAGCCATCACGTGAGTGTCAAAATAATCACGAGGCAGTAAGACATCCTACAACACACGCACCTGATTACTCTTAAGCAGATCAACGCTCAGCGCGAAGTTCTCACGAGCCAAGTCGTGGTGGAAGTAGCCTCCAACAGCGCGACATCCATTCAAGAAAGGCGGCAGCGCTGAGTGCAAAACGGCGGTGAAATCGTGCACGCTCATCCTGGGGAACATGTACGACGGCAATTGCCCGCCACCGTAGATGAGGTTAAGCTCTATGATCATGCACAGGATCCCGCCAGCCAGCGACCAGGCGCGAGCTTCGCGAGCCTTCTCTTCCAGTGTCAGCATGAACGTGAGCACGGCCCAGATGGCGTAGTAGGTCATGGCCCCAATTAGCGCCTCGAGCTGCACCGTGGCCAAGTCCTTCTCCACCGCGTCCTCGCCGAATCGGTCGTACAGCGGGCGCTTGTGGCCGTCCCCCAGTACATCAAAAGCCAGACGGAGGCGGTTGAACTCCTCCGTGGCCGTGGGCGACGGGTTCTTGTCTGGGTGCAGCTCCACCGAGCGCACGCGGAACGCTCGCTTGACGTCGGCGTAGGAGGCGTCTCTGTTGACGCCTACGATGTGGTAGAAGTTGTCTCCCTGGGACTGGAAGTCGTAGATCTGTCAATGAAATACACATGAAGATAAAATATCACCACAAATCGTCAGTATTTGCAATATTTGCAATATTAGAATTAGCAATATTGAACCCCCAATGACACGCACAATGGTGGCGGCAGCCAGTGCCATGAGGAAGCCCACGGCGTAGTAGAAGGCGCGTTGCTTGGGGAAGCGGCCAGGCTTGAGGATCCACGAGATGATCGGGGAGACCACAAACATGTGCAGAAGCAGGTTTTGCGACGAGTCGGAGCTGGCCATGGCGAACTGACGGGGGCGGCAGGAGGAGCGCGTGCAGAGGAGTGGAGCTTGGTGGACTGTGGGGCTATTGGTGCTGTGCTGAACGTGGCAGGCCTCGGAGTGTGAATAGCCTGGTGATGGGGAGCTGAACAGCTGGTGGTTCTCGAACAGTTAGACTTGGTCCAAGTATGAGGACAGAGCAGATGGTTCTGGTTCTTTGACACGGAGACTTGAAAAAGTAGCGAAGAGTAGCTGACTGACTGTAGCTGGGTGCCATTGCTACTGAAGAAGGTGGGGTGGATGCACGAGTCTTCACCCATATTGGCGGGATGAATTCCCCACCAGATTTTGGGGACCCATAAGAGATCCCAAGAAAAGGGAATTGAGTCACATCCCATACGAAGTTGTTCCTCAAGTGCTTGCCTTTGCAGAGCACACCCCACTGCACGGCAAGACTGAAAACCACAACACGACCATGAGTGACATTCACTTGCAGCAAAACACAATCGATTCGTAACGCGAATCGAAATATAGCGTACGAGCAATCGGCTCCTCCCTCCATAGCCGAAGCGGCTTTGACGTCGTTGCTCGCTCCTGTACTAGCACTGCTACCCCATCGCCTCTTGTGTGCCGATTCTTTGGCAACGGTGAAGCGAACAACTGACGCGTTCGATTGAGATGACTCTTGTGGATTAGACTCCGAGCCGCGCTCAGGCCTGCCCTCCAGTCTCGCCGGCTTCTCAGCAGGCTCACCATTCACCGCCTATGTCTGTCTACCGAATGAATTGAGTTTCTGCTTGATGACTTTTGTCCGGACAGAAAGCGTGCTTTGATGCAGCGTTCCTTCTCCCCGAAGTGATTGCCGCTGTTCTAAATGCACCGATGAGCGAGGAAGGCGAATACAATCACCTGGTCAGGTCAGCCTAACCGCAAAGCCGTAAGTCTCTTTTGACGGTAGCGACCAGCGAGGCCTTGACCAGCGTGAACCAGAGCGGGCAGGCTCGTCGCATCCGGCACCGAGCAGAACTACGTATCGGCTAATCCGACCTTCAGAAATTGACTGCCACGCAGGACTCGTGCCAAGTACGCCGGAGGATGGGCTCTTTCATAGCGCTGTCAAAATGGTCTTGCACCTGGTTGCAGCACGAAGGTCTGCACAGGTTAGCAGCTCGTCCTCGCCACCGCTCACGCTGTGCCTCCGCTGCCCAACAACCAACAGCCCAATAGCAGCGGTGACGCCGCCGACTGGACTTGTCAAGTGAACAGGCGCACGTCGTTCTGACCTGGATGGCGTCCAGCAGTTGAAGTGAGCCACGTCCGACGGCGTTGGGCCCGACGAGCAGGCACCACCACCGTTTCTCGAACGATTGTGAGTTAACTCTTTTGCCCGCGCGTTATATGTCGGCGGTGGCACTCGATCTTGAAAGGGCCTGGACATCCGCGCCTGCGGATGCGGGAGGTGATCACGACGCAGGAGGCTGGCAGAAGCAATGCGCAAACCCTTCGCGGTCCAAGGCGGCGATGATCCCACCGAGACCCGCCTCGAGCTCGCAGGTCGTCATTCAGGACGCCCATCGCCGGTACTGCTTGCAGTTTCTATACGGAGTCCTTGCGCAGCAACGGTTTGCCGAGCCAAAGCAGAAATCGCTGACACGCAAATGACTGTCTTGCCAAGTGCATCTCGTCGGATGAGCAGCTTGCATGCAGCCCACAGTTCGCCGCGCTCTTCAATCATCAAGGCAAACAGTCCGCCAACCCTCGTGCCTTGAAGGTGCTGGCTGCCACCGCGAGCGCCGTAAAGATATGCTCGGCCATCGCCGGAAAGCAGGGACGACACATGGTGGCTGGTTGGCGCGCGCCTTGCATTTCCAGCTCGTTCACCGCATTATCTCTCGCCATGGGCCGACGACGCTGACCATCTGTGGCAGCGTCTTCTATGCATGCAAACCCGTCCGCTTTCGACTGTGAAGATCCATGAGCCAGGAGCGCCAACACCGCCGAAGCGCAGCGAATCGCGTCATCGTGCCGCGGGCGCCATCGGTCTCTCGCCGCGGTCCAGCACTCATCGACACGCAGCATGCCGAGCCTTGCCAAACCTTGCACCGTCCTCGCTCGCGGTGGTTAGGGCAACGAGTTTAACATCCCCGAAAGGGCGTATCGCAGTGGTCCCACAGCCTATTCACTACGTTGCGTCATGTTATGCCATTACCAGGTTTGAGTCTACTACTATCTAAAGACAACCCCCCACTACGCACTTCTTGAGTGACGTCACGACTCGGCCAATGGCAGGCTCAGGTGACCGCGGCCAGCAGATGGGTCTCCGCTCTCCAGGACGAGCGCCTCACTCTGCAATTGGCCTCCTAGCACGCAAAGCTCCGGACTCGACACTAGACAGCCCCGCCCCTCTCCTCTCAGACCAGTTGCTTGAAGTCACCCCCGCCATGGAGAACATGAACACAACCGCCGCCATGCCCCAGCTGCGTCCACACAAGACGCGTGAGCTGCTCGCCGCCGTAGCCGCCCCAAGGTCGCCGCGCGCTCCCACCAGCAGAGCGTCTTCCAGTCCATGTGGATCGGCGCCACCGCCGGCATGGGCGGCATCGTCGCCGTGTACCCCGTGGACGTCGTCAAGACGCGCATGCAGAACAGCCGCGTGGCCACGAGCGCCGTGCAGACGCTGAGCAGCATCTTCCGCCAGGAGGGCGTCGCCTCGTTCTACAAGGGCCTGGGCCCGCAGCTCTGCGGCACCATCCCGGACAAGGCCGTGTCGCTCGCCACGCGCGAGTTCGTCAAGAGCTTTTCGATAAGCCCAACGAGTTCAAGGCCTCGCTCACGTCCGCCGCCGTGTCCGGCGTCATGCAGTCCGTCGTCATGAACCCCGTCGAGGTGGTCAAGGTCCGCATGCAGCTGGACAGCACGCTCAAGCCGCTCGGGGTCGTTCGGGAGCTCGGCATGCAGGGACTCTACCGGGGCTACTCGGCCTGTCTGGCCCGCGACGTCTTGTTCGCGTCCACCTACTTCACGCTCTACGACATGGCCAAGAAACAGCTCGGCGTGCAGGACGGCACGTCGCTGGGCTGGTCGATGGTAGCGGCCTCCACTGCCGGTATCCCCGCCGCCTTGTTGTCGACGCCACTGGATCTGCTCAAGACCCGCATGCAGTCAAAGGACGCCACCGTGCAGGGATTCATGAACACGTACAGACAAGTCGCCTCCGAGGGCGGACTGAACGCCCTCTTCTCTGGCTGGGGCCCGCGTGTGAGCCGAATCGCGCCGCAGTTCGGCATCGTGCTCGTGAGCTTCGACTGGCTGTCGCACCGCTTCAGTCAGCCTGCTGATGTGATCCCGGAGCCTGCAGATGCCGACGCCTACGCCGACTACTAAGCGAGCGCGCTGCTCGCCGCCAATTCCCCTAATAGTCACCGTGGACGGCGCAAACGCCCTCCGCAATCCTGCAGTCAGATCTCCCTGGAGAAACCATAACATTACGATCGACCATCAACACTACAGTTCATGTTAACTATGAGAAAAATAACAGCACCGCATAACTGCCGCGTGTCACTTCTTGCTCCAAGTGCATTCAAGATCGTGATGGTCCCGAGATTGGTGGCGTGCGCGGATCTTCCAGATAAGAGCTCAAGTACGTCGCAGTTGCCAATGGATTGTTAGACCGACGCGCCCCAGGGAACTACAAGTTGCTGTCGAGTCCTGGATTGGAGTTCGCTCATTTCTCAATTTTCGCGCTGGAACACAGAGCAAGCACTGAAGCATGTAAGCAAGTCCTGTGTGTCGATTTCGGTCTCGGATGAGGCAGCGATACCTTTGAGTCACGAAACATTGAGATTATGAGATCCGATTCGTTCTGGTTGGAGGGCACGATGGACGGACAAAACGCTGTGGTATCGAGCTTTGTTTCCGCGCAATCATAAGAGCAGGAAACGTCGTTTTCTTTTCTTCTCCATTTGGCGACTACAAGCACCGACAGCTCCGGCAGCACCTCTTTCCACGGCGTTGTTTGTTTGCGAGAAATGTACTTGCTATCCTTCGACTTCGCGTAACCCGGCATGCGCAAGAAGTCTTAATCGTTGTTTGGCAACTCAATGATGACAAGGACATGTGCAAGGAAGGCAAACAAGTAATTCCATCGATGGGCTCAAGGACCGAATATACGCGGCAGTTGCTGCTGGTATTCACTCACTAAGTTTGTACCAGCAACCCAAGATCCACTAATTTCTCAACACTCCACTGACGCTGACACTCTACGCGCAAAACCCGACGCCCGACATCTAAGGCTGACACAAACACACGACACTTGCTTAAAAGGGTAAATGCTTTAGTGTTGTGATTGTGCTTCGCTGTCTGTTTCAGTTCGTACGTTCTTCTCCTAAACGACGAATGGAGTCGTAAATTGTCCATCAATTTGAGATACTGGGGCCACATTCCGCTCTGTCCAACCTTCGACTAGAAACATCATCTTCATTTTTCTATCCATCCATGTCGGCAGCAGCGACTTCTGTGCAGCTGCGACAATAGCCAGGAGGACTCTTCATCCTTCTGCTTCTTTCCCGTCTCCACAACCTCCTTCGCCTTTTGGACTTTGCATCTTTCTCTGCTGCGCGATCGCTTCTGTACATCCGTACAGTACACAATAACTTTAAGAGATTAGAAGTCAAAACAGCAAAATATAGTAGATCGAGATTGCTTAGCAGCAGGGATTCAAATAAAATCTCAAGTATTTAAACCCAAGAATACTGCGGTATCACACCCGACAATGACAACCTTCACTTACAACCCGCAGCGTTAACACATGTAGCGCGGGCTTAAGCAGCAAAATCAAGCTCCTTCTGCATCTAGCTCCTCCAGAAAGTCCTTGGCGGTAAGGCTTCGATTTGAGGCAGCTGACAGAAGTTTATCCTGAATGTGGATCAATTTTCCATCCAACAATGACGCATCGAGCTCTGTCATCAACTCTCCAAGCTGCAATAAGTCGTGCTGAAAACGAAGTTTATGGCCCTTGCACGTGTGATTCCAGTCGATCTCCTTGGTTTTCGGTCTGTGAGACTCATCCATGTCAATGAGAACCCAATAAACGGAGTTGTGTGCTGGAACATATACAATGTTACGCCAGCGCAGATCTCCGTGGCAGTAGTTGAAGCTGTGCCAGTGCCTCAGTGCAGTAAGCATGCCGCGCAACCACTCGCGGACTTCTTCTGTCGTTTTGGGCTTTCGCTCAAAGCCCAATGGAAAAAGCTGCACAACGATCGTAAAAGCTTTTTTGTCTTTGACTTTTCTTGTGTCCTTCCTAGCGAAGGCGAAACTTTTCACAGTCTGAAGGTGTGTCCTTGTCGACACACAACGATTGATTTCCTGTAGTGTTTCGTAGATATCAACCAGTCTTTTATAATTTTCCTTTGTTTCCCACTGCCGGGGCGTAATGGTGCGCTCGATCTTGTCGTCCAAGAGCTTAAGAGTACACTTATCTCTTTCCACTTTTGTGAACGGAAACAAATTATCCGGACTTGGAGAGGTCCAGTTTGACAGGGCTGCCATTTTGTCCAGGAGAAATGACAAATTGTAAAACACTTTAACTGCATCCGCCTTCAGCTTCAAGATCGAATTGATGGTCAGGATCCGTTCAATATGCCGCTTGCGATTAATCGCAACTATCGCCAGCATTGGGCCCCAC
Organism: Phytophthora constricta; assembly: GCA_011947335.1. Lineage (NCBI taxonomy): Eukaryota > Oomycota > Peronosporomycetes > Peronosporales > Peronosporaceae > Phytophthora > Phytophthora constricta. The sequence continues at coordinate 102,693 of JAAVTI010000617.1, read as the reverse complement.
GTAGCGTAGCCCATAATGTACGGGAGATCTCCATAAAATATGGGGTTCCAACTCCGCATTTTATCAGTCAGTTCCTTGAGTGGCTTGCTGATAGTGATGTTGCTTTGAGCCCTTTTTTCTTCGCCACGGAGAAGCACCAGTCCGTTAACGTGAAAGATGACGTCTGGTCGCTTATCCTTAGTCGTTGTTCCAGTCTGATCCACGCAAATTCGAACCTCCTCAAGGTCTAAACCCTTGGCACCAAACAATTCAATTGGAATATCAAGCAGGTCATCATAGTAGCCAATCCACCTGGCTTCCGATGCCGACGCATTTGGGGGCGAGTCAAACTTTTTCCATATCGTATGTAGTTTTGCAGAGATATCTACGCACGTCAGTTTAGGGCCATTCTGGCTGAACAAATCGTTGGCAGAGGCAGCATCCATTCGTTGTATTGGTTGCAGCTGGAACGGCAGCGGGCGTTGTAGTATGCCTGCTAACTCGTGTATTTCAGGGAACGTTGCGTGATGCAGCGCTGATCGTCCCCATAAACCTTTCAGTCCCGCGTCCTCAGCTCGTGGCATCTTCTCGGGCGATCGTCCCATTTCGTCCAACTCCGCACATCTTTTTCCACCATGACTTAAAACAAAGGCGTTTCTTGCAGCTATAGGGGCCACCAGCACGTGAATTACTGTCTGAGTGCTGTAGTCCTGAAAGAAGTCTGCGATCACGTTTCTCGGTCGGATTAGTGTCTTCTTCTTAAGTCGCCGTCGAACATCTGCGAGATTGATCGTTGCGAGCTCCTTTGCCTCTGTCTGCTCCGGCTTCGTTTCTTCTTTCTTTTCCTCCTTCTCCTCGTTCTCCCACTCAGTCGACGTGTCTTCAATCCACACGCCGGTGTCCGTTTTCGCGAGATACAGGCGGAGCAGACTCGAGTCATGGAATCCGAGCGAGTCCTTCTTTTCTCCAGGATTGCTTCCTGAAGGTCGACCCCTTCCTTGTCCGACATGATATCCACATGAAAACTTGGGTCGCTTCTCCCCACAAACATACACCACAGCCGCAGCGTCCTGGGTTCTTGCTGCTGGGCCGTCGACGCTTCCTCCATTGTTGTCCCGTGAGCCAGAAATCCAATTCTCTGAAATTTATTTTCAGTTTTCAGTTTCAGTCAGAGCTCCGGGTCCTTCTTTGCAAAAGATAATCCCCGCCAGAATCGTTATGTGTTGATATGTACTAGTATTGGTTTTGATAACCATAGTGAGATACTACTCTGTCCCAGAAATACTGCATGGTCCGGTTTTGTTTAAATTTATACCTTGCTTTAGTATGCTAGCAAATCCCTTTGAAAAGACAGGTCATTTACTGCCTGTTCTCTTGTGGAGGTCGAGGTCATCCCTCCTGATCAAACCATCGTATGGAGGAGATCTAGCAAAGGGAAGGATGGATGACAACACACCCGTCGGAGGTAGCAAGACCCTTTTCTTTGATGTAATTATGTCAATATTATGTGTTAGTGCAAATAGGGCACACCAGTCGAAAGCTTAGCCTTTTCTCAACCTGTTTTATGTCATTTTCAGTATTTTTCACTGCTACAGGTCGAGAAAAGCACATTCATGCAGTAATTTTGGGACATAGTAGTGGATATACCGTAACGACTGTATACTATACAGTCGTTACGGTATATCCAATAATATTATTATTGTAGGAAAAGTAGTGTTTTTCCCAACTTGGTTTTCTAAAGGCCTAGCCCTTACCTTTTAGAAGGAAAAAGTGCCCAGTAGAAATCTCATTGCTATGTTTCTGACCAATCATATTGCATCTCTTCAACGTCCCAAGACGCTCCCAATTATCTTGGGAATGTTAGCAAATTATCGAATATATTAGCATACAAACTCCTAGTGTAAAGATGAATTATCCAAAATTTGCCACAAATTCCCTACTCAATTTTGGTGCTAAATTGGTGGTGGTTGCGCTGCTACGACTCTCTCCTTGCCATTTAAAAATGCAGCGAGTGGCGAGAGGAATTGACGTCCCGCAGGGGACAGCGCGCCAGGAGTCAGCACCAATCAAGTGCTTCAATGAATTCTTAGCTCTTGGCGACTTGAAAGAGGAATCTATTGATGCTATAGCTAAAACCCTGTCTACCCCTGGAGCACTCCCAAGTCAAAATTTCTACTCATTGCTAACTGCCTTTTCAATTTTCCTGCAAACGAAGCTAAGCGCACGGGGAAAACCGCTCGCCAAGGCCACGGCCGTGGGCTATCTGTCCCAGGTTGTTAACCTTTTGCGTGAGCGGTATCCAATGCATCTGTCAGACAGCAAGCGGATTGGGAAAATTTGCGAGAAATGGCCTCTAGCATTGAGAAGAGGAATTTGCTGGTCGGCATGCAGACAGCCGAGGCACCAGGTTGCACGCTTAACGTCTTGCAAATCCTGGTGCAGGAAGCAGCAATCAAGGGCGTCGGATCTGGCTACAAGAGTTTACACGAACCTTGATGTGGCATACTTTTGGTCGTGCGATTGTCACGTGCTTCGCTCGGAAGAACCAGCACTCAATTTCTGCGCCGGGAGAGCTATTCCTCCATGTTGCAAGAATCAAGACGTCGGTGGTGCAAGGTATTTCGATCTACAAGTCGGCCGAGCATTGGGAGCAGTCCATGTTACATGCTTTAGGAATGCTGTTCATCGATTCCACGGAGCCCTCCTGCTACGTCTTCCCGTTGGAGCTTCATGCTGCTATCTCTGACCTGCCTGGAAAGAAGACGTATCGCCAAGACGAAGCTTTTTGTATTGGGAGAGCCTCGACGAGATAGAAAGATGCTAAAAGCGAGCCCGCACCAAAACGTTTGAGAGGAAGGCCGAATGCCTCCAAGTATATCAATGATGTCATCTCGAAAGCATTAGCACTCTATGCGCACCAGCAGTATCGCCGTCAACATCCACAGTAAGGCGCGTAGCGTACCTTCGACGTGCCAACTTTGCAAGCGGGTGCGGTGTTCTGTCTGCTGTGCCGCTAAAGCGAAGTGCTTGGCATTCTACGGTAGCATCACGCGCATCCGTCGAGCAATTTATTCGCTTAGCTCCACCCTATTTTTACTTGCAGATCTCCTTCAACTTCAGCGACGAATCGTGCCGTTGACTTATCTGCTTGGCAGGTGTACCTGTGCATCGCTGTGGCTTCTGAGCAGCCATCAAGCTTGTCCTGCAGAGGCGACGCATAATAGATTCCACTAAACAGCACAAAGCATAAGCACTCTATGCGCACCAGCAGCATTGAAACAGGGCGAGAGTTACGCTCTGTTTCTTAACATACACAGTATGCGCGTAGTGAGGAAGCGTAGAACTTAAAGTTTGTATGTAAGATAGAAATACGCGGGCTCGCGTATTTCTAAAGCAAATACTTAACACTTTAGATCAAAATAGAAAACTGAATTGAATGGCAGCCCGCCGCGTGGCGGGCTGGCTTTCTTTACGCTAAACCCTCTTTAAGATGATATCTAATTGCAAAGGTGAGAGCATGGTTGGCTCTCACGCATTTGCATGAAATGCATGCACATGATTGGTTGAAATGTGGCCCTTTCAACCAATAGCTGTGCGCCTGAGCGCCCATCAATGATAGTTGCATTGATGGCTCGTAATGTTGGTCGCTAGTGTGTGTGTCCCACACACACTAGTGGGTTTGCGTGTTTTAGTGTACCCCGGGTACACTATCCTGTGTAGCCCCGCTACACCACCCCCTCTCAAAGTGCAAGTATCGCATTCGTAGCGGTGACCACGATCTTTCTGTGGTCACTTTCCGTCTTCTTCGTTTAACGGAGAAGACACTCGCGCTCATTTCGCAATGAGCGCGTCAAGTCCCGAGTCTCCCGGGAGCCCCAAGGCTCCCGAAAGTCCCAAGACCTCCGCACCCGGTGGGGATTCCCCATCAGGTGGCAAGACACTGTCAGTGCGTGAATATCACGCACTACAATTGGAGAGAGAGCGCTCTCGTGAGCGCGAGAGCGCTAAGCAAGTCGACGCTATCGTCGCCAAGGCAACCCGTCCCTTCGGGGCGGGTGAATCGACTGTCGCACAGCCTGCGAAGGCTGCGCGCACCACGTCCCCTGGACGTGATGGTGATGAGGAAGACCCTGATCTCATTTTCGATTACGGCAGTGATTCTTTGGCGGACGAAGAGGAGCACTCTTCGCCCGTGAAGGACAAGCCTGCTGTGAGCAAGCCTCTTCGCGAGATTCCGTCGCCGGGCTCTCGTCGTCAACGTGAGGACTCGCCAGAAGATGGCGAGGTCGTGCACGCTAAGCGTGCACGGTCTGAGAGCAGTGGACCCGCGGAAACTCCATCCGCGGGTGTTTCGCCTTCCGCCCAGGCATCCTTGCCTGTTGGGCGCATCGCGGCTCAGTCTCAGGGAGCTGAGCCGTGGAAGTTATCATCGGAGCGCATTCATCGCCTCCGATGGTCCGACGAAGGCGGCCAGGGCACACCTTGTGCTCTCTTCCAAGTCGACACCATCAAGGATGATGATGTCGTGAAGGCGCTCGGCCTCGCGGCCGGCTCCAATGAGCGACGCAACTACTATGCGTCGCTGTACCTTGCTCGTCGCCACTACAAGGGCGTGCGCCATAGCGCAAAGAGCAAGGTCTCTGAGACAGTCGCACTGACTCAGGTCTGGAACCAGTTCGTTACGAAATGGAACAATGATGCTGCTGCTTTCCGAAAGCGTCTCGAAAGCATGCGTGAGCGCTATTATAAACATAATAGAGCTGGCAAGGCTACCCGCTTGCACGAACTCAGTGCAAGCGCTGGTATACCTTGTGCCGTCCCCTGTGGAGAACGGTGTCCAGTCTGTCCACCCAATGCGGACAGACTGCGTGAGAACGAAGGCGATGGGTACTCGACGATACGAGTACTCAGTGAAGTCCGAGATTGGCGTTTTGCTGTCTTCCCAGATGCCGGGAAGAGAGCACCCCGCCTGATCCCGTTACGCGTCTACCCGTCCCCGGGGGCGTGGGATGGTACACTGTCCAGCCGAGACCTAGTCTCGGCTCGTGCGGAGGTGGTGGCGGTCTTCGTACGCCATCACCATTTCCGGAATATCCCTCACGAGGATATTCCGCGGTTCCCACGAGTCGTGTTGGGGAGGGTATCCTCTCCAACGACATCGAAAACGACGCAGACCTTGGTCAGTGCGTGGCTCCTGGTGAGCTACAATTCGCTCCACAATCCAGCGAATTGAGCCGTCGGCAGCCCGCAAAGGTGCCGGCGGAGGGAGGAAAACCTCTTCGCTTCGATCAGCCGCTTGAGGCTGATCAGAGCTTCCAACAACTGGCGGCTGACTATGCAGCCTTCCGCCGTGAGGCTTAGAAGACGATCGCTGAACAAAGTCAGCTGATCTCGAACCTCTCATCGCGAGTGTCCGCTTCTCGCGAGACAGCGGGTGACGCGCTGTCTCGAGTCGAGGACGTCGAGAGGAAGTTCGTTGAGAGCGTTCGGATGCGTCGCTCGCGCTCTGCGCACGAGCGCGACGAGGATGACGAGTCGTAGCTCGACCATCACGCTTCTTCGTGCTCATGTTGGATGAGCGCGCGGGCGTATCATGCTCATGATACGCCTTCAGTCGCCCGACATAGAACGTCAGGTGCAGTCTCATGCTGGTTGGTATGTCCAGCGTGTAGACTGTGCCTTGGCGATGCAAGACACGAAAGGGGCCGATGAAGCGTGGAGCAAGCTTGCTTGCTCCAAAGTCCGAGACTGCATGTCTAGCCAAGTTTTGCGTAGACAGTAAAACTAATGGATTCGTTTTGAACTCACTAATATTGTTGCGTTACTTCTTGTCAGCGTTCATCTTCTGTCGGTCGACAGAAGATGCAATAGCATCACGAACAAACCGCATGACGGCTTGTCGATTTTGCACGAAGTCTTTCGCATCGACATTGGTCGTGTCGACCAATGTGTCCTTGTCCGCTATCGTGCCCTGCACGATGCGTTCGTCATCTTGGGTGTCCACATGGGGTGTGGACACGTACTTGGTTCGCAGCAGTGACGTCGCCCTGCGTCGTCACTGTATCATTTTGGTTTCCGGTGTTCGACTCCGAGTCAAACACGTCATCTTGCGTCACGTCTGCTCCCGGAGTAGGCGTGGGACGGGTCGTTGCTTGTCCTTTCGCTCCCGGAGCGAAAGGTTCATCACCCTTTCGGGCTCTTCGAGTGGCTTCATGTGCCATTTGGACTGAAAAATGCGCCGCAGATCTACCAGAGGCTTCTGGACAACGCGTTGTACGGCTACCTTCGGATCAAGTCTGGCATGGATACATCCAAGCTGATCGACTTGTTCGAGGTGGGTGAGCCGGAACCGAAGCTGAAGCCATCGATATTGGGTCGACGATCTTACATCGACGACATCCTGGTGACTGCTGGATCGTGGAATTCCCTGTGCACGAAAGTCGAGAATTTGCTCGAGACTTGTGACCGGTGGAACCTTTCGATCAGCGTAGCCAAGAGCTTCTGGGGCTATCACAAGGTCGATTACTTGGGTCACCGAGTGTCTTCCGACGGTCTCGAAGCATATCCGAAAGATCTGGACGCTCTGGTCAACTTGCCTTTCCCACGAACTTTGCGATCAATGCAGTCGTTCCTCGGGAGTCTCAACTACTACAGTCGCTTCATCGAAGACTTCGCGATCTACGCCGCCATCTTGTACGAACTGCGAGAGGCAGATTTTCATCAGATGAGCCGTAGACAGCGTATCGAAGCTGTGACGAATGAGACTGAGAACGACGAGTCTCTGACCCGCGAGGAAGACAAGTGGACCCGTGCTCAAGTGGCCTTCACCATATTGAAGGACAAGATCGTGACTGCCCCGATCTTACAGCACTTCGATCGCGACCGGACTCCGGTCGTGGTAGTCTACGCGAGCCAGTGGGCGATATCGGCAGCATTGGTGCAGGAGCATGACGGCGTGTACAAGCCAGTTACCTTCACCAGTCGGACATTTGAAGCCAAATGAGTTGAATTACGGGATCGTCGATAAAGAGGTGTTAGCTCTCCTGAGGATCTTGGATGTTTGCTTCACGCTATTAGTGACGAGATCGGTCCGGGTATTAACCCGACAGTCGACGCTAGCGTGGTTGGGGCATTCTTCGGGATTCCAGGGTCGACTTGGACGATGGGCTGCACTCTTGTCCCCGTGGACACTTGAGATCATGAAGTGCACGAAAGGTGAAGACGAAATACTGGGGACCATCGCTGCGAGCATCACCCCACGCGAGGAGATCGACTCGATCTTGACATCGATTGCTCCAAGGAAACAGCCCCGAGAGGTGATCTCGATGACGCTGCCGACAGTATAACCGGATGAAGAATTGCTAGTCGTGAGCTTCGATGGGTCAGCTCGTGCCAAGCAGGCTGGCGGAGCTTATAGCGCGATCGTCTGGAAGCTTCCGGAATGGACGGTGATCGCAGTTGCATTCGAGTACATGAACGATCTGATAGTGAACGAAGCCGAGTACCGAGGCTTGTTGCTGTGCTTCGATCTTCTGTCCACCTTGGACAGGGGGCGCCTCGTGGTCTGCGGTGACTCCAACTGGGTGATCCGCCAAATGAAGGGCGAGATCGAGTGCAAAGCGCCCGGTCTAACTCTGCTGCGCCTGAAAGCACTGGAGCGCCTGAGATCTTGGCCCAAGCATGAGTTCCTGCACATGAAGAGGGATTGGAACCAGAGTGCAGACCGGTTAGCTAGCGCAGCGTTGAAACGTCAGGAAGGCACCATAGTTACGTCCGCGGAAGATCGCCAGGACTTGGTCACACTCAACCGGCTAGGTGAGCTCCTGATCCCCAGGGATAAAAGCAGTGTCGTCCGGGTATCTGCGGTGACGAGATCACAGGGTCGAAGGTGCGCTCAACCGGAAGTGCTGCAGGAAGAAATCGTGCAACGAATGAGAGGTGCGCGAATCTGTGGTGTAGCAGCAGTCGCAAAAACTGAATTAAGCAACCAGAAGCTTGCCACCTGCGCCCGGACACTGACTAACGGAGGGGTTCCCCGATGGATCCGTGATCAGCTGAATCTGGTCTCACCTTGTGTACCCGTCGGTGGGCTGGATCGGCTCTTCTTGGGACACGAAGAGACGCGTGGGGGCGAAGATGAATGTCTTGGCGGGACTTGGGAGTCGTGGGTGGAGCAGCGCGGAAATCTTCACGCTGCGTCCGGGGTAGATCAAACCTCAGGTCGACTTGGTCTGACCTGGATCTGGCGGCCTGGACTCTTCCAGGGCTGTGGGGTGCCTTGGGGTGTGTTCCCTGGCGGGGCCTTTTCCTCTGCCGCTTCCTATGGCGGGGCCTTTTTTTCGTATCTGCCGCTTCCTATAGCGGGATCTTAATGAGCGTCGAATGGATCCACGGCCACACAATCCGATGGATCCAATATAATGCCAACGCGTAGATGCAACAGTAGACGTCGGATGGGGCCAATATACTTCCCCGTTTCCGGTTCTTGGTCCTGAAGGCACTTACGTAGTAGAAGGCAAAATCAACTCTGTTTATGGTTTGAGCTATTCTCCCTATCCTGAGATCCCACCCCAAAACTGCTATCTCTTCTCATGTGGCCTCCTCGTGTGCCGGACTCTCTACTGGCTCTCAGCCACTCCTTTACTGCACATCCTTCCCGCTATCCAGCCGGATTCATCATTCTTGAACATCATCAGTCGCCATGGGTACATAATCCCAATATAGGCACTGGATCCACACAGTGGGTACTGGATCCACGAACTGGGTAAATGTGTACCCGAATATGGGTACAGTGAGTACTGGATCCACCAACTGGGTAAAGGTGTATCCAAATATGGGTACAGTGAATACTGGATCCACCAACTGGGTAAAGGTGTACCCAAAGATGGGTACATTGGGTACTGGATACTTGATCCCACTTCCTTCACATATCTCCGGTCCCTTGGTCACTACCGCAGTTGAGGAACTTCCGAATCCCCGCTTGGGCCTTTCCTCGAATCCGCTTCACCACAACCGCCTCCTGTCTGGGGTCAACGCTGCACAACAGCGCTGCCGCAGACACACTCCATGTTTGGACGATTTGGATCCATATTGGATCCAGCCGGAAATTAGCAGTTGACCTTGATCTCCTTCATACGCACGTATACACAACCCATTCCTCCTGGTCTGCAGCCTTCCTGCAAACCCTTCTACCACTTCATCCACAACAACGACCAACTCGTCGTTGTGGATCCACCACCTCACTCTTCCTCGTGCGACTGCATCACGTTGAACCGGTTCCGATTCGCGCGATCCTCGAGAAGTCGTGCAGCAACGCTCCACAATTAAGGTCGGCTTCATCCACCCAGGTGGGATCCTCATAGCCTCTCCAGTACACCTCGAACTCTCGGTACGTACGGCCATATCTCGTTCGCCGACCCGATCTCACATCCGTAATTCGATCCACTTCGTACTCATCATCCGCTAGATCCTGGATCCAGCTATCTTCAGGTAGTAGTGCTTCATCGAAGTCGACTCGGTCGACCTCGGCCACATTTAGAGCGGCTCGTGGTCGGTCCGGGAACATCTTGACAGGCTTTAGCTTGGATACATGAATGATAGGAACAAATGATAGTTGGACCCTGCAATTTCCAGCCTTACCGAGAACTCGTTAATCATCTCTGCCACACGAAAAGGCCCATGCCACATGTGAGCAAGCTTGCGAGCATATCCTTCTTTCACTCGATCCAAAAAGAGCCAGATCTTCGATCCAGCTTGGATCTCATGAGGTTGGATCTCATCGTTGTGACGGTCGGCTCGATCCGCAATAGCTTCACGTAGTCTACTGTTGACTTGCTCTCTCGCTTGCTGGTAATGTTTCTGGATCTTGTACCGCCAACGGCGTGGATCACTGTCTTGGTGACGCGTGCATCCAACCGGAAGCGTCGCTTCCAACGTGGATCTGGGGTCCCAGCCATGCACCAGTTAAACGGGAGTGTCGCCACGGATCCGATCTTGCGCCGTGTTGATGGCGAAAGTCAGACGTTCGGCATACTCATCCCAATCTCGTTGATCCACATCTTGACATACATCTTCAGAGCTCGAGTCATAGTCTGCACCATTCGTTCAGCAGTTCCATTTGCCTGCGGTCTGTACGCCATCATAGCTCGCTGGCGTTGACCTAAGATCTTGTTGAAGGATATGAAGAAGTCAGACATGAAACCGGGTTCGCGGTCGTGCCGGAATCGCCTCACTAGCACCGAAACGTCGGAATACACACTCCTCGTATGATTCGGCTATAGTTTGAGCGGTCCTTGATGAACTGGCCTTCGCAATCACGTAACCCGAAAATAGATCCACCCAGATTAACAACTCGGTGTTCCCTTTGTACGACTGGGGCAGAGACGGTATGTGATCCATAGCCAGGATCTGAAACGGATATGTCGCCTGAATATTCCCAGGAGATTCACCTCGGATCGTTGGTCGTCCTTTTCCAGTTTGACAGTCAACACATTGTCCCACATGCTTCTGCACACTTCGGTAGAGACCTCGCCAATGAAAATGGTCACGCATCCTTTGGTAGGTCCGCCCAATTCCTTGATGACCACCTTCCAGGCTGGTGTGATAGTGATGCAGGATGTCTTCATGAAGAGTCTCCGGAGCAACCAACCGCATCAGTCCATCTCGGTCTTCGCTTAACTTCTTGGTAGGTGGGCAATAAAACAGCAGCCCATCTTCATCCAGATCATAGTCCATAGCAATATTGCCGTAGGATTTGCCTCTTCCCTCGTTAGATCCGCAACTTCACCCTTGATATACTTCTTCATGCCCGTGATCCACGTCTCCTCATCTTGGGCTTGACGGATCCTCTCAACACGAAGTTGTTGTACAATTTCTTCACTTAATACCCTGGGATATGAGGTGGATCCAGCAGGTTGGACAGATCCAACATCTCGAGTGGATCCGCGTTCACGGTCTAGTGCACCCTGGGACCTGGTAATAACTGGCGCAAGCATAACCACTGTGGCTTCGGACTGGTGAGCTAGCACTTCATCTAATCTGTTCAGCGTCACCAGGTTCTGGCGATCCGGCTCCGATTCCACGGTGGATCCTTTCTCGTCTCGCAACGCAGCACTAGCTAGACTATCAGCACTCTGATTCCAGTCACGTTTGACATGCAGGAATTCGTGATCCGGCCATCTCTTCAGTCGATCCATGGCTCGCTGGCGCAGCAACGTCAATCCGGGAGCCTTGCATTCGATCTCACCACGCATCTGGCGTATTACCAAGTTGGAGTCACCGCAGATCACTAGTCGCCCCCTGTTGAAACTATCCAGGAGGTCGAAGCATAATAGCAAGCCGCTATATTCGGCTTCGTTGACAGTGAGGCCTTCGGCAAACTTGGATCCTGCCATGACAACACTCCACTCAGGCAACTTCCACACAATCGCGCTAAAGGCGCTCCCACCACGTTTCACTCTTGCTGATCCATCGAAACTGACAACTAACAGTTCTTCGTTAGGTCCGACGATAGGCACTGGAGCTTGGATCGGTCTCCGGGGTTCCTTCTTCGGGGCGATAGCTATTAACGCTTAATCTACTTTGGATCTAGGCGTAATACTAGCGGCGACCACCCCTAGGATCTCATCCTCCCCTTCGTGCACTTGATGATCTCTAGTGTCTAAGGAGATAGCAGGGCGGCCCATTGACCTAGACGTCCTTGAACCCCGCTGAACGCATAAGCCACGCCAGAGTCGAATGTCTCGTCAGCACTCGAACGGATCTGCCTATCAGGATCGTGTGACAGATGTCTAGGATCCTAGGTAAAGCCAACACCTCCTTCTCGACCACACCGTAATTCAGTTCGTTCTGTTTGAGCGTCCGACTAGTAAATGTCACTGGCTCATACCTTCATCGTGATCCTGCATGAGGGCTGATGATATCGCCCATTCACTGGCATAGACAACCACGACAGCTTGTCGATCTGGATCGAAATGCTTAAGCACCGGCGTAGCTGCGATCTTGGTCTTGAGCATGCTAAATGCAGCTTCGGCTCTCGTCCACTTGTCTCGCACTACTTCAGGCCCCACTTCAACTGGATCTGACACTGGATCCAAAGTCGTCGGATCCACTTTCTTCTGACTTTAATCAGTTACCGATCCCACTGGATCCAAAAGTACACGTGACGGTATCGTGGTATCCGTTCTGCGTTCCGCAAAATCCACCTCTCGCAACTCATACAGCACTGCTGCATAGACCGCAAAGTCTTCGATAAAGCGGCTATAATAGTTTAAGCTGCCCAAGAAGGATTGCATCGCTCGGAGTATACTCGGGAACGGTAGATCCACCAGCATATGCAGATCCTGGGGTTTGCTTCGAGGCCGTCACCAGATACTGATGGCCGAGGTATTCCACTTTCCGAAATCCCCAGTAACTCTTGACCACACTAATCGACAGATTCCAGCGGTCGCACGCCTCCAGCAGTCGTTTCACACGCTCACATAGTAGATCCCAGGATCCCGCTGTGACAGAATATCGTCGATGTAGGATATTCTGCCTAGGACCGACGGCTCATTTGGACTGACTGGTTCTCCCATGGCGAATAAGTCTACGAGATCTTGTAGATCCACCCCTTGACGGATCTTCAAGAATCCGTACAGCGCGTTATCGAGAAGTCTTTGGTAGATCTGCGGGGCGTTCTAGAGTCCAAAGGCATACGCAGCCATTCAGACAGGCCAAATGGAGTGATAAAGGCTGAGATCCTTCGGGCCCGATCCGTCATTGACACTACCCAGAAGCCGCTGGCCATATCCAGCGAGCAAAACCATAACCCCTTGTCTAGATCCTAGAGTAGCTCGTTAATCAGCGGCATCGGGTACACCATCAGCCGAGTCAGACTATTCACCAGTCGATAATAAATACACAATCTGATGTCGATCCCATTTTTTTGATGATCACCACTATAGGGGAAGCCCACGGCGACGTGGACGGCTGGATGATCTTGGCTGAAAGTAGACCCTTGATCAGATCCGAGAGCTTCTCGCGATACTGGGGGCGACCTTCCGAACACGCTGCGCCACAGGCTTTGCGTCACCAACGTCAATGTCGCACACAGCACCAATCGCGGCTGGCGGTAAGGCATTGCCCTTCCTGATCAGAAGATGCCTGTACTTCCAGATGACTTGACGCAAGCGGTTGATCTCCTCCGGGGTATTAATCTCCGGATCCCCCACCTGTATATCCTCAATGGACACTTCCTCGGTCGTGGCCGTCACCTCTGGCAACACAGCCATTTGACCTTCCACATCCTCAGCAAACAGGTCCTCCTTCACGGTAGCAGACCTCCTCGCTCGGTACCTTTTGGGTCACCTTTGACTGGCGAGCAATGCTTAATATCTTTCTGCACGGATGCTCCATCGCCAGTGATGTCTCTTTTTGCATGGATCCACGATCTTCCAAGATGGGCGACTGGATACTGGGTGCTTCTACGGAAACAGCTGTTTCTTTAGTCAAACCTTCTTCTGGTAGAGGTGCCGCGGATCCACAAGTCGCGTCGTCGCTCGCTGTCGGGACTCCTGCTGAAGGGCTGGACACACTTTCCACTACGCTTACCAAGCGCTTGCCCGGTGACTTAGCCTGCCTGTCGATGGCTGCTTAATCCACGTCATGGCGGGACACTTCGGTTGAAGATGAGTCCAGGGTATACTATTTATGTTCCAAATAAGGTTGCAGATCAGATGGTCCCTGCTGAATCGTCGCCACAGAGAATCTTCGAAGAATCTTCCGTGGTGTCACATAATCATGTCTCTCCACAGCCGGAGACGCTTCGCATTCAGACTTCAGGGCTGTTCCGCCCTCGGACTGCCGCTCGGCCGTCGCTTCCAGCGCGAGGTTCTGCCACTACAGGTACCGGCGAGATCCAACGGAGATAAACCCCTGCAGGCGCGATCCCCCGCAAGCCACATCCCCAGGCGCTCATCGCGCTGAAGGATCAGCCTCCGGTCGCCGATGTTGGTAAGTCTCATGTATTGGATCCGGCCTGGACCTCGAACCAACGTTGGTACCCAATGTTCACCGCGAGTAACCCACATTTTCTCGTGGTCCGATGTCTTCAGACGCAGAGGCAGCTCCACCGAACCGCCGACCGGGATCTCCAAATGCTGTTCCAGCGTCAAGGATCGAGCCTTATCGCTGAAGAGCTGTCGACGGCCACTGAGCTGGATCCGCACTTCGTCTGGTAGACAAACAGATCCATCGGCCAGATCCAACCGGATCCCAGCCGGGACCATGAAGTCCATACCCAGGATGGCGTCTTGACCCAAATTGGATCCGACCCACACGTCGAAGTAATACACCAGGTATCCCGCTAGCGTGATCTTGATCCTTGTCCTGCCTTCCGTGGTGTACGCAATCTCACCAATTCCCACACATCCCAACGTTTGACTTTCATCGATGCAGCACCCAACCTTACGAGCAAAGGTAATGTCCAAGATGGACACTTCGGCGCCGGTATCACATAGTAAGTCAGCCTTTTCGTTGTTGATCTTGCCTGTCGTCTTCGCCTGCTTAAACATCTTATCCGGGGTGTGGTATTTCCAGTAGCCACGAGACTCTCCAGATAGGAGATCCAGGGACATTACCACGTCGGATCAAAGATATTCATCAGTTTGGCGGAAACTTGAGACAACAGCAGTACGTTTTCCATGTAGATCACGTGTAGTATCGAATAGATCCACTTGCTTGACGCTAATTGGATCCACCGATCGCTTGTCAACAAATGCATAGATGCAATACGTAGAACGCTCGGCTCGTACCAGATTCAAACCTGGCGAGCGTCCTAGTTTAACATCTTATCGGCGGTAGCAGGCAACATGCCTGCGTGCTTGGACGGATTGTACCACTGGCGGATCATGTTATAAAACTCCTCCATCGGGCACTTGCCGACGTCGTGGAGTTCACCGCATCCCCGGCAGACGAAGAGGCAGCGGTCAGATAGTTGTCCACGCTTCCCGCACTTCTGACACGTGAGCCGTTTCCAGCATCCCAGATCCGTGTGCTTGATGGATCCACAGTGAGAGCACCGGTTGCCATTGGATCCACGGTAATGGGCATTGGATCCACGATCCGCCGATACAGGATCTCTCATCGTGGACTCAGGTTTTCCCGATTCCTTGGACTTCTCGACATCCGGCCTTGCCTGCAGTGGGTTCTCAGTCGACGCCAGGTAGGTTCGCCGTAGATCGCCTTCGGATCCAGACTCATCAGACTCACCGTCTGATCCACTGGTATCACCTTGGATCTGAATTGAGCGTATCGCACGGGCCGGTGCGGCTGGCGCGGTAGCCCGAGCAGGAGTGGACACCTTCTGGCGGAACTTGCTGGGCCCAAACGCGGGCTTCTTCTGGCGGATCTTTGCTCTCTCGCGAGCGCGTAGGACTGCCTCCGTTTATCAGCATCTTCCAGCCTCAATAAGGTCAGTTGATCCGCGAGGTCCCTGTCATTCAGAGTTTCGATGAAGTGATCCACATGTTCCTGGCGGATACTTGCTGGACCATCTTTGACTTGGAGACGCGCCCGCAGGCCGGCAACAATTCAACCGGTGCAAGTACTCCAGTGGCGATTCCTCTGACCTTTTCGTGCATGATAGTACTGCCAATCAACCGAGACGCCTAATCCACAGTACTGGATCTGGAAACCGTTGAGCAGATCCTTCCACTTATTACGTGTGGATCGGCCCAGTTGGCGGTACCAGTTGCGCGCTGGTCCAGTTAGGAGGTCTCCAAACGTGAGGCAATTCTCCTCATCCGACGCTTGATCCCTCAAGAAAGTCGACTTGGCCTTGCTGATCAAGCTCGAGCGCGATCCTCATCCGCATCCTTGTCATTGAACTCCTTCAGATCAGATATGGCAGAGATTCGGACGCGTTGGATCACGGACGATCCATTGGTGACACCAGATCCCATGGTTGCGGTCGCCACTGCGGCACGTCCTTGCGTCGGGATCCAAAGGTCATCAGGGTCGAAATCAGCCGGCGATTCGACTGAAGCCATGTCAATATCCTGGTGTTCGCGTGGGATCGACGTTATCTGACGTTCCTTGAGGAAGCGCTTCATCGCCGCGTTGAAGAACGACTCCAAGTTTCCTGGTAACTCCTGCTGAGGAGCGGCAATCAGGTTCGAATCCACTGGTGGAGTGAATCCGCGGGATCTGATGACGGGATCCACACTAGAGCGCAGATATTCTTCACCTGAGGGCCCAACGTCATGCGCGGCATAGCATCAGAGCTATTGGAGTCCACCTCCGATGTCGCCGAAGCATAGTGGGAGGATCCAGTATGGTATACTGGACTGTGGATCCGGGGTGATAGCTCCATGCGGGTCATGACTTCACGCGACTGTGATGGATGCTCGGCCTTGTTGACAGGCGCGCTTCCAACCACCAACGTCAGCTTCTCGTAGAGAGTCGTCAGTGCGAGTTGGATCGCGTCATATTCCAGGTCGAAGAGATCCTCCGCCTGGAAAGCCTGTGCCACGATTCCAGCTTCCTCCATCAGACGCAGCAGAGCTTTCACCGCGTCCAGCTTGTTCGTCACCATTGATGGCGCCTTGACAGGCCCCTTCCAGTTACCAAGTAGATGCAACTGCATTATCTTCATCACTGGGTTCATGGTCATAAACGTTCGAAGTTCCTTCCGGTGATTTGCGATTTCGAGTTGTTCCTCAGTCATCGGCTTGGATCTGAGATGATCCTCGTCCTCAGAGCCTGGTGCCTTCATTTTCTTCCGTTCAGTCTTGGACTTGGCGGCCTTCTTCATCCGCCAGGTTGGCGGACTTGTGGATGTGGGTCCTTCGGTTTTCACCATCGCATCCACATCCGGCGGATCTTGACGCGAGTCAAGATCCGCGGGTGCCCCGAGGGGGCATAGGGAGGAGGTTGAGGTTTATCTTCCATGTCCGGATCCGGACCTTCCTCTTTCCGTCGACAGAGCTCCTCCCGAAACTCTGCCGAACCGCGGATCTTGCTTGATTCAGCGGCGTCGTCGGCAATCCGATCTCCGTCGACGCTTGACTCCCCGGTTCAATCTTCACTTGCGCATCTTCTTCTGGGAATCCGGTGAAATCCTGTGTCACCAGAAGATCCGGGCACGCGCACCATTGTGGTGTAGCAGCAGTCGCAAAAACTGAATTAAGCAACCAGAAGCTTGCCACCTGCGCCCGGACACCGACTAACGGAGGGGTTCCCCGATGGATCCGTGATCAGCTGAATCTGGTCTCACCTTGTGTACCCGTCGGTGGGCTGGATCGGCTCTTCTTGGGACACGAAGAGACGCGTGGGGGCGAAGATGAATGTCTTGGCGGGACTTGGGAGTCGTGGGTGGAGCAGCGCGGAAATCTTCACGCTGCGTCCGGGGTAGATCCAAACCTCAGGTCGCCTTGGTCTGACCTGGATCTGGCGGCCTGGACTCTTCCAGGGCCGTGGGGTGCCTTGGGGTGTGTTCTCCCTTGGCGGGGCTTTTCCTTTTCGTATCTGCCGCTTCCTATAGCGGGATCTTAATGAGAGTCGAATGGATCAACGGCCAGACAATCCGATGGATCCAATATAATGCCAACGCGTAGATGCAACAGTAGACGTCGGATGGGGCCAATATACTTCCCCGTGTCCGGTTCTTGGTCCTGAAGGCACTTACGTAGTAGAAGGCAAAATCAACTCTGTTTATGGTTTGAGCTATTCTCCCTATCCTGAGATCCCACCCCAAAACTGCTATCTCTTCTCATGTGGCCTCCTCGTGTGCCAGACTCTCTACTGGCTCTCAGCCACTCCTTTACTGCACATCCTTCCCGCTATCCAGCCGGATTCATCATTCTTGAACATCATCAGTCGCCATGGGTACATAATCCCAATATAGGCACTGGATCCACACAGTGGGTACTGGATCCACGAACTGGGTAAATGTGTACCCGAATATGGGTACAGTGAGTACTGGATCCACCAACTGGGTAAAGGTGTATCCAAATATGGGTACAGTGAATACTGGATCCACCAACTGGGTAAAGGCGTACCCAAAGATGGGTACATTGGGTACTGGATACTTGATCCCACTTCCTTCACATACTCCGGTCCCTTGGACGCTACTGCAGTTGAGGAACTTCCGAATCCCCGCTTGGGCCTTTCCTGGGGATCCGCTTCACCACAAATCCTACAAGCACAGGATGAGGAGAACTGGATGACCGATCTCAAGTCTTACCTGCGAGGTGACTTGGGTGATCTGACTCCTCACGAAGCGAGATCATGCGGCAAGATCGCGGTAGACTACGAACTCGACGAGATCGGTTTGCTGTTTTATTGGCCCACGACGCGGCGAATGGATGAAGATCGAGATCAGATCGCAAGGTTGGTGATCCCGGAGGACCTGCAGCAAGACTTCCTGCATCATTATCATGCGAGTTTGGAAGGCGGGCATCAAGGCATCGGCAGGACTTACCAACGGATCCGATCGCATTTCCACTGGAGAGGCTTGTATCGAAGTGTCCAGCGCTACGTAGGAGAGTGTGTGGATTGTGAGACCGGGAAAGGGCGACCCCTAATACAGGGAGAGTCCCTGGCAATATGCAAGCCACGTACCCGTTCCAGATCATCGCGATGGACCACATCCCTTCTCTGCCGAGATTGTACAAGGGCAACACCGAACTGCTGATCTGGGTCGACTTGTTCACTGGATATGCGGTGGCGAAGGCGAGCTCTTCGAGATCAGCCCAGACGATTGCGGAGAGTTTTGAAGAGTGCGTCTTCCGACGCTTCGGCGCAAGCGAGGCCATACGCCATGATCGTGAGCCAGGTTTTATGTCTGATTTTTCCGTGCATTCAACCGGATCCTCGGACAAAGACAGCGCGCCACGATGGCCTACCGGCCGCAAGCCAATGGGACGGCAGAACGGATGGTGCAAACGCTGACGCGCGCCTTGAAGATGTATGTCGCAGATGTAAATCAGAAGGACTGGGATGAGTACGCAGAACGCTTGACGTTCGCGCTCAACACAGCACAAGACCGCGTGCGTGGTGACACTCCGTTCTAGTTGGTCCATGGCTGGGACCCGCGATCTACGCTAGAAGCCTCGTTGCCGCTTGGCAGTACCCGACGTCGCGATCGCGATCCAAGGCGATGGAGATACCACGTCCAACAGCAGTACGAACGCGCCCGGGAGCAGGTCAACGAAGCTCTACGCGACGCCATTCAGCATCGGGCGGAACATCATAACGAAGATGTTCGACCACATGAGATCAAGGTTGGGTCGCAGGTGTGGCTATACTTAGATCGAGTGAAGCAGGGCTACTCGCGGAAGTTCGCCCACATGTGGCACGGACAGTTCCGGGTGATCGAGATGGTGAGCCAATACGCAGCACCGTTGGAGATCGCCGGCACAGAATACCGACTCTTCCCCGTTGTCCATGTGTCCAAGCTCAAGCTCGTGAGATCGTTTCCGGACCGGCCAACGGTGACCCTAACTGTGGACGAGGGAGAGCGATTCGACTTCGATGAAGGTCTTCTACCCGAGGATAGCTGGGATACAGAGTTGGACGAAGATGAGTTCGAGGTGGACAGGATCATGGATATGAGGACAGGTCGTCGCACTCGCTATGGGCGCATTCACCGCGAGTTTCAGGTCTACTGGAAGGGATATGATGAACCTTCCTGGGTAGGGGAAGCGGATCTGAACTGCGGCGCGTTGCTGCAGGATTTCGAGCGAGAGAGGGTAGACCGCAACCGCTTTAATGCGATGCAGTCTCACGAAGAGTGAGTGGTGGAGCACTCGCACCGGGTTGGCCGTGGCGAAGAAGTGAAATGGAGGAAGGGCCGACAGGGTGGCTATCGGTTAGAAGGAACGTGGTGTATGTGAGTGAAGTGGAGGATCGGATGGTCTACACCATCCCGATCTCAATTTGTATATGAAAAAGGCAAAAATGTCGAAGTGCTGGAGCGCCGAAGCCCAGATCATCGAGTGGTGAACGTCATTGAAGCAAACACGAAGAAGTGGAGGACGAAAGAGCGAGGTGCCAATTAATTAAATTACGTGGCCAGAGAAGCCCACTGACAACGGTTGACGCTAAGTTGCCTCCTCCTCTTCATCTTCATCAGTGTCCGCCAGCAGTGAGAACTTGTCCTGAAGCCGATCGATGGTGTTCGCAGGGTGATCGTCCGGCTGACTTCGATATTGGTTACGCCACGGCTCGGCCGTGTTGCAAAGTTGAAGAGCTTCAATCGATCCCCAGGGGACCCTCCATGACTCCCAGGATACCACTCGCGCTGCTCTCCACGGCGTGGAAAAAGAAGAAAGATGGGATCGAGCAAAATGTCCAAGTCGCAATGTCATTCCCGCATGCCACTCAAAATCAACTGAAGGACCACTTTCCAGCGGTCACCGGCACGAGATCGACGCTGCTTCCGCCCGCGGCAGTAGCTAGCCAGGAATAAGTTGTTCTGCTGCTGGGTTTTGGTAATAGGGTGGATTCCCAAATGGCCTGGAGAGCATGATCCTCGAATTTCGCGCATGCGTGAAATACGCCGATGAACCAGCCGTTTTTGCCGAACGAAACAGGAGGAATATCGATGGCCAATGCCATCCATGGACGGGCATCCAGTAGCGCCCGGACGTTCACGTCGGTAATTAAATCCGACCGCCACTGGGAAGGCGGAGGAACACGCGGTGGGAAGAGCCAACCTCGAGGCTTGGACAGAGGTCGCAAGGTATCCAACGTTAAGCCACCGACGCAGATCCGTTCTACATCAGCAGGAAGCCAAGGGGCGATCTCGCTCGCATTATACAGACGCCGGGCTCGATAACCCGGGATCCAGTCATTGCGGGGAATGAAGGTGCGTCGGAGCGCCGTGATGTCTGCGTCTGAGAGAAGAGCACCCTGGCGGGAAGTGATCACTGGGTAGCACTACTTTCATCAGCCGCTCTGGTGTTGGTATCGTGGCCATCGTCGCTAACAACGCTGCCACCGGAGCCAGAACCGGAGCCATCACTACGTTCATCGCTGGAACCTCCACTTGACCCCTCACTGGAAGAATCACTGGAACCCCCGCTAGATCCACCGTCTGGACTATCTCCGGTGGGAGCAGAAGCACCCCGGTCAGACTCGTCACCTGAACTTTCAGAGCCGGCGAGATCAACTGGTTGATCTTCAGTACCTGGATCAGACGCCGCTATCTCAACGGGTGGTCGACCTCGACTGGAAGAAGTACGACTCTGAGCAAGAGTCATGCGAACAACCTCGCTGTTGCTACTGCTCAAGGATGCGCGATCTGCACTCTGACTTCGACGTGTTTGTCCTTTGCTGGCCGCTTGCCGCTGGCGCCATCCACGGAGTCGACGACGAGGCGATACAGCAGCATTGCCCGAGCCTGAGCTGGAGAAGCCTGGAATCCGACGTTCCTGTGTGGTCTGATCTTGCACCCCAGAGACGGAAGCGGCTGTCGAGATGACAGACAGATACGATGAAACCGACGACGTCTTGTAAATCTTGGCTGGCCGGATGGATCGCAGTGGCGGAGTTGACCTTTTCCTCCGTTGCGCCGACGATGCAACCCTTGGTTTGGGCATTAACCTGATGTGGAAGAAGATAGGAGTCTTCCCGAGTCGGATCGGACTGAAACGGACTGGATGAAAGCCGCCACACCTTGGAGTCGACCTAAAGCCTCATCTCGATCTGCCTGTGTCGATTGAAGTTCCGCCATGAGCTAACCTCGCTCGGTCTCAAGAGATTGAGAAGTAGATTGGGCCATGCCGCAGGATATTGTTATCTTCTTCGAATTTGCGGGATGTTTCCCAACCACCGCGCTGCTGATTGTAAAGACTTTCAAGTCGCGCGATCGCAGACCATGATGTGGCGATTTGACTTTCTAAAAGAGATTACAAACGAATCATCGAGGATTAATCGTGAACGGATAACTGGAAAAGACCCAACAGGAACGTTCCAGCAGTTTTCATATCCGTGAGGGCTCGATCTCGACGCGTGGTGGCGCGACGGAGTTGCTCCTCCAAGTCAGCGTTAGTTTTCTCTTCGGTGGCCAGCTGGCGCACGAGGCGGTCACGCTCTTCACGGCATCGAGCGATCTGAAGTTCGGAACTTTGGGCTTGAGATCGGATCTTGCGGGATAAATCATCAATTTGACCCTCCAAGGCTGTCACTCGGCGTAATAGCCGTCCGACTTTGCCCTCGGAAGTGTTCAGTAATGATTCTGTGTCTTGGGACCGCTCGTTGGCGTCGGCCAAGGCCTCCACGGCCGAATCTCGATCTGTTTCAGCAAGTTCTAGATCATGCCGCAACTTCACGAGCTGAGTGGAAGTCGCTGGGTCAGGTGGCGCGGCATTCAACCTCGCCGTCAGATCATCGATCCGTGTTTGAAAGTCGCGAACAGCCTCCTCGTGAATGCGCTGCAGCGTGGTATATTGAGAGTGGAGATCACGTATCTGGTCAGATTGATCACGCCTTTCGTGCAGTACCGCCTGGTACTCAGCGGCTTTCCCGAGCGCGTCCTGTAGCTGACGGTGTTTGACATCGTATTTTTGCTGGCAATGCTGCACAAATGGTGCAGCAGCATTAGCAGCGGCTGTCATCTGGCGATTCAATTCATCAACCCGTCGCTGAAGTGCTGCATGCGCTTGGTGCATATTCGTATAATCACGTTGAAAATCCTGGTACGCCCGATCCCGGTCTATGGCGGCAGCCAATCCTGCAAGCGTGGACTTGATATCCGCATAGTTAATGGCTGGAACATCGGCATCCAAGATCGGAGCCTCCACGTAATCCCGGATATCGTGATCACCCCCGCATGAACGTCTTGTACGGGGCCTTGGAATACGGCACGTGTATCGCCTGACAGCGGATTGCGATCTTCTGTTTCCACGCCAGGCTCTGGAGCGACAGCTTCAGGATCAGCAGCACCAGGAATATCCTCTGCAGCATGTCTGTGCCTGTTCGAAGCGGAACGAGAGCAAGAGATGACACCACGTTAATAAGCAGCATGGGTTCACGTATACCAGCTTCTCAGACAGGTGACGTACCAGGAAAGACGGCAGTTTAGTTGTCCGACATTGGCTGGGGGCGGAGAGAGTCCGCAGTCTTGAGATAATCTTGGAGTGGCTCTGGATATGCCCGCAGCCCCACCGTTGTGCGGTGCGACCGCGCGCAGGGGGCGGTTCTGGTGAAGTGTAGAATCCAAAATGGGGGCATCTGAAAGTGACACCCAGAAGAGTGACAATCGCTACCTCACGGGAGTGCCTCTACAAAGAGTGACCACAGTCTGGCTACCTGGAAATAAAAACTACCAGGAAGTCTCCCAAGATCAGATTACGTTATCACAGGATTGTCCTAGATCGAGATCGGCACAATCATTCCGGTACCCGATCTTCGTGGCCGAGATCAGACCTGATCTCGGTTGCCCAGATCATGGGTTGATGGAACAATGATTTCGATACACCGATTTGGGCCACGTGAGGGAACAGTCATTGAGGAACGCGGTTTGACCTATGGTCGAAAACCACCAAGTGGCGTAAACAGGAGATGGTTGGCTGAGTTGTACCCACTGTACAACGAGATCTTTGCCGCGATCATTCTGCGACGGGAGCCAGTGCGACCGCATATCAAAGCGAATGTAAGGGAAGCGTAGAGGAGAAGCTTAGGGTAGAAGGTGACAGGAATGCTAAGGAACAAACAGAGTTCAATTTGCCTCCTTCTGCACAAGCGCCTTCGGACTTCGCCTCAGGCGGGAATTATATTGGCCCACTGAGTGCTCGCTGCGTGCTACGGAGACTACGGTGGAACCCCTGGATTGTTTGGTCAGGCTTCATCGGCTCTCACTCAAGACCCCGCTATAGGAAGCGGCAAACAACAAGGAAAGGAAAGGAAGGGAACACACACCCCTACAAGGCAACCCCAAGGGCCCAGATTGTATTCTGGCCCGTCGGCCCCGATCTCGAGCTACCTCGATCGCTGTCGACAACCCCAGCCGTCGCTGCCCGAAGAATTCCCATTGCAGCGACCACCACGTCCCGCGCCCCGCCAAGGCGGTTCACCTGACGCCACGCGCATCCTCCTGAGACATCAGAGGAGCAGAGCTAGCCCACCGACGGGTACACAAAGTGAGAAGAAATTCAGCATCCACACGGACGATCGGAGTACCCTCCGTAGTCGGTAGTCTGGGCGCCGTGCGTTAGTGGACAGCGAACGCGTTTTCGCTTGTCCCGCTACACCACATCAGTGCAGAAACTCAGGTGAATAGAGGTCATTGCTTAAGTCTTGTTCTGATTCGTCCGACCCCCCTTCCATGCTATGTACTCTTGAAAACTCTTCCAGAAGCTCATCCACATCATGTCATTCATGTTGCTGACATCTTGATTCTTCGAAGTCAATATGACGCGGTCCTCGAAGACCCGTCGGGCAAGTTAGCTTGGCTGGGTAGATCCCCATAGACTTGATGGATCAGCATTTTCTACCGTACCAATTCTGCTTCTTCACGCGATATTGCACTCTCAGATTAGGAGCCCACGTGAAGCAGCTTATCATTTTGTCCTGTAACGACATCAGGGCCCAGCACAGGCGAAACTTCATGCCGATCATCACCACTCGTTACTGATAAGTTTGAAAAAGCCCGCGTTCCATCAGCAGTGTGCGGATCCTTGCCGGATGCACCCTTATGCTGGCCGTAAGCTTTAGGGTAGTGAAGTTAGCCTAAAGTGATATTGTTTTCAGAGAAGCAGCTATCACGTCGACTGGCCTATCCTTCCAATTACCGGCCGCGTTTGGCGAAAGTCTCCAGAAAGAAGCATGATTACACCACCAAAAGGCATTTTGTTTGTTGCCACGAAGCCTCTATAGGTTTTAATGTTTAGCCCGAGCCGAAATCGGTGAGGTTTAGGAGTTTCGTCTCACAAAAAGCAAACTAATCATTCCCAGCAATTCCGCTGAAGCCTATTCTTGTGATATATTGCATGTAGATGATTTTTCTGGGTCAAGGGAGAGGTTGTGTGTCGGACATATGCAAGAATAGCTTCGAGAAGACTGATTTTCCTGTTCCATTGGGGCAATTGACAAAGTAAATTATGTCTGAAGCTTAAGCATTCGTTGTATAAGAGGCGGTTGATTGACATTGGCTAGTGTTTGTACTTACACTAACTGTATACAAAGTCACCCAATATATAAACAGTTAGTTAGTGTGTAGTAATTTTACGTGCACGTTGGTGGAGTTAAACGCTTCCATCGTTTTACGATCCTGGGACACCTTGGTATGCAGCCTCAGCGGTGTTTAATCATTTGTATCTCGGCGCAGTACATATTCCATTACTTTTTGCTGAGCACTTCACGTTAACCACCTCATTAGCTGCCGCGTAACGTGTCTACAGTGTGGTGTGTTTGTCTTCGTGTTGTTTAAACTCTGGAATGTTTTGTCAATGGAGAAGGTGCAAAAGCTGCAAGTAGTTTTCTTTACACGAACTTTGACTTCCCTAACACTAAGTGCTTGACCAACTACGTAAGCGCATAACCGAGGAAAAACACAGATGAAACTGGAGATAGCTCCAACTGAGAGGACAGCAATGTAATATTCATATAGGAAAGAGCGTACATACAGGGTAACACATATGCCTCAGCTAAATAAAATAGTAATTAATGTGGTCCACTGTAACTGAGCACTAAAATTTGAAAGTGCTCTGACTGTATTAGTGGGTCCACGGTAAATTTGCACACACAATAATGTATACATTAATATTTTAAACCATAATGAAACCAAGTTTAGCAATTCCTGTTCCAAAAGCAGATAAAATATTATAGTGTGTGTGGCCACGGTATTTCTGCACTCACGCTATTTTCCACCTACGCTATTGAATGTAGTTAATATATAGTAGAAATCACTAAAATGTTTGCGGAGTACGCTATCCTAGTGATCACAGCGTCGAAACCACATCTTTGGTCTTAAGTCACTTTGGGCAAGATTGCATCAAAAATAAGAATTGTCGTAACACAAAACTGTGTCTATCCTTATGGCAAGGCTCACACCTAACATGGTACCAAGTACCACCGCCTTAAATGGTATCAAGCACCACCGCCCCAAATAGTTCCGCCCACATGGTACCATGTACTATCGCCCAGCAATAGTGTGGAATTTGCAAAAAGGGCGATTCGCTCCAGCTAATAGCAAGGCCGAAAAACAATTTCTGCCAATCCGAAACCCTGAAAACAGGCCCCATTCACGTTACGCTCTTGTAAAAAAGTGTGCACAGTGCTCCATAGTGAAGGATCGGAGGGATTATGTAAGCAACTTATATATATAGATTAGGTGGCCGAGCGAGTGCAGACCTCGTTGCTAGATTGGTAACACTACCAGCGTGTACATAATTGGCATTGCTGGTGGACCAACTGCATTAGTGTTTCCATCGTGAATTGAGGCCATGCTTAACGTCGAGTGGGGAACGTGGATTGTTGGCGGACTCCAGAGTGGAGTGATTTTATGGGGTAGTGGTGAGCTCTCACAGAGCAAAACGAAAACTTATTGTCCGATCTGCTTTGTCAGAGCTCGCCGAACTGCTTTCCATCAGCTATGCAATGGGCCTGAACGTCGACGGACTACCAGAATGAAAACATCAGATTAGGATCGCGGATTATTATGGCATCGTGCTGTGCGTAGAACTAGCACCTACACAATCGTACTCGCAAACCCCCTTTTTCATTTTGTGCTTACCGTATTTGAGATCTCCTACTTCAGACCCGGGATTCTTGAAGTTGTAGTGTTGGAGTGTGGACACGAGATGTACATGTACCGACAGCGTTATGTACACTGTTGGTCCCATTGCAAAATGTGTGAACATGTTAGTTTTATGAACACTGTATATGTATTGCCTCAGCCAAATGAGCCAATCAGAAATTGTTCACAAATTATTAATAACATGGGATTCATGTCAGGGGGCGCGAAACGAAAACTCTATCACAAAGCGCTTGTGGTTGTAAGAGATGGCTACACGTTTACATAGCTTGGGAGCTTCCCCGTGCCTGATGCTCTTTTTCTCTGTAGCTGCTGCCCTGGTGTGCGGCGAGCCGGAGTGCGCGCCATGGTTCATCTGTGTCTTTGTATCATATCTTTACACTATTCTGCGTGGGTTAGAGACACAAAAGCTACCATCAATACGACCACTTTTCTACTACTGTTATTTTAAGCGGTCAAGATGGCACTCAGGGCGAGCGCTGCATCAATCCCGCTTACCAGGCACCTCTCCTTCCTATTGCTGCTCCGACTGTCAACACGGCTAGCTCATTCCAGTTTAGTCG
The DNA here is from genome assembly GCA_011947335.1 of Phytophthora constricta. Taxonomy (NCBI): domain Eukaryota; phylum Oomycota; class Peronosporomycetes; order Peronosporales; family Peronosporaceae; genus Phytophthora; species Phytophthora constricta. The sequence goes on along the minus strand of JAAVTI010000617.1, from coordinate 75,414 downwards.
ACGATGGGACGAGATAAATTCATGGTGCTTGAAGCGGGCGCCACCTTGAATATTAGCAGGGATACAAGCCCTTGGCGAGGTGGGGACTATGACAGTTAGGACAACTGGTCAACGGCACATATCCATTCAAAGTGGCTACATCTGAACGCAGGCGTGCCGAACAGGGGGTCGTCCAAATCTCGTTCTGTAGTATTTCTAAGTGACAGTAAAATCGATCACGCTCCTTGGGACGATAACGCATGTGTATTAGATGCACACGGCAAACCACTACGGCTGGACCAATACCCCAGGATACGACAATGCCGACTGAAAGAGATTACTGTTTTTGGCAGCCATGAAGGCAACAGATCAACGGAGCAGAGCATACTGATCACACCGACTTTGTCGCCAGGGACAAAGGAAACTCGACATCGCCATAACATCCAGCTATGGTGTACGAACATACTACGCAGCATATCCTGGAGTCTGGGGAACCCCAGCGGAGTCACCTAAACCATTGGCGCTACCACCATTGCAACACAGGCTCCACTGGGAAATCCAAACCGTGAACGGCAACCTGACCATAGCGGTCATCAAGAAGGAAAATACGGAACTGCCGATGCTACACCTCAAACGGCACAACGATGGACTAACTTGGCGCATTACATGGGTCGATAGCGATTATCAGGGGAGTGATGACTACACGGAACTGAAAGCATGGGAAAGAATGATAGGAATCGCGTACGCGCCGACACCGGACACTGCAATCTACCCGTGGACCTTGCCTAACGGTACCTTGGCACGAAACACGGCAAAAACACTCAGGAAACAGCGATCGCGTGCATTTAAACACCACCTGCACCAACAACTCCAGCCAGTTCTGGAAAGAATTGAGAACAGAGCATCGACATCAACGTGGGGGCAAGCAGCTCTGCAGCAAAGCCCACAGCAGATATGGGATCGTCAAGGACACTTCACCGACTTCCAAAACTGGACAATTTACCGCATCGCGACAGGTACACTGAACCTACACCACGAGGGCTGGCCAGACGACAAGGAATGCCCAGACCCAGAGTACCCGTGCCTGACTAAAACTATTGACCACATCGTCTGGGACTGCAGTAAAGCAGAAGGAGCCTGGATGAAGTGGATCAACCAATGGATGGGAGCAATCACTAGCTCAGAACAGAAGACAGCACTGCGCGCAGCAGCAGCGACTAGAGAAGCACCACCAATTCAGACTACATTTCTCGCAAAGCACAACAGTGTATAGGACGCTGGACCCCACACCACATGAAAGCGATGTTGCTCCTGTGGCGGATTTGGGCGACAGTAACCCCAGCACTACTTTGGAGGCTACGCAATGAACCAGTATTTAAAGACAAACTAACAACCGAGCAGGAAACTCAAGCAGCTATCATGGCAGCAGGAGCGTACCAAGCTCGAGCGATCGCTAACGCCTGGCGCAATCAACCAGCAAAGAGAATTCAGGGCCAACGCTTGGGAATCTGCAACAGCATCATGATGTCACTGGACGCAGAAGAAGCAGTCCCCGACCTTGAGGCTTGGAACATACACTTCTCCACTCACAGCACCGTGACCACTCACCGTGCCGGAGGATGGATCATATACCAACAGCAGCCCGGGAACATTTGGAAACCCGTAAGAGCAGGAAACCTCCAACTTGGGGCACATGAAGACGGGACCGCTTTCGCGACACGGACTCTGAACCAAGGGGTGACAGAATTGATGACGCTGGCGAACCCAGATCACACCTATCTCCGCGTGGATAGTCTGGACAAAAAGCCACAACAGAAACTTCAGCATGCCGACTCACCACCAGGGGCAAACAGCCCTGCAGCCACACGGCAACGAACCTGAAAGCGTTCTTCTCAGTGCAGTGGGGAAAACCAACTGGTTCGGCGTATGCAGCAACCAAACTCCTGGCCAAAGCAAACAGCACAATTTTCTACGACCCACAGAGTTCAGGCGGAGTGGCGGTCCCCAGCTCATACATCAAACACATTATAGCAGAATGATCACCACAGAAACACGAAAACCCACACGAAAACCCACGAAAGACGAATGACATCCTGACAACGATTTTACTGTCACTTTTTTTGGTGGTTAAGGTGGCCTTCTATTTGAGTTTTATGGTTTTACTGTCCTTTTGAAGCCTGGTATGTTGTGTGAGACGTGACCGTCTGTCCGTGGTGGTAAACCAAGTCTAAATTAGCCTTAAGTGCCGTGGTAAAAATAAAGTGCATGATGAGGCGTCGTGGGTCTTCGACTGCAGCAGCGTGCCCTATAACGGAGCAAACGAGTCCGTTTGTTGCCATGCACCCGAAAGCGATCTGCCGCGCGCTGCAGAGCCCTCACATCGTGCGCATTGGGCTGGCTGCGCCTTTCTCACCGTTGTCTAAAGCACTATGGTGATGAATGGCGACCAAAGTATGTGGTAACTTGAGAATTTACCATCTCGAATTTCCCTTGAGACCATCGTCGTGCAAGTGTTGTTGTGGGATAATTGTATCCTCCGGCGGCGGAAAACTCCATTGGTCGCGGGCACGTCTGGTCGTTCAGGCGCAAGGCCATCACGATGGCGATGAGTCGCATGAGAGTCACATCGCACAACAACAATTACATTTTGTACGCTGAAAAATTGAGGAGTTCGGATTATGGTTCAACGCTTCGAGCCTTCAGTGGTTCGAACGGCTGAAGTTCAGCCGTTCGAACGGTAAAAACGAGTTCCTCCGATCCTTGAATTTTATCGCCAGCCAGGCGCCGGCGCATACTCAAGGCAAGCCATTTGAGTCTGAGCTTTGAGAAACGGGGCGCGTCTATCCGATATGACCATTCCGTGTCCTCTTTTGCAGTGCCTGAACAACGAGTATGGATAACTCTATGCAAATCGCGGCGCGGAGACAGTCTCTGGCAAGCCAGGAACGTGGCGCAGAAGCATCTGGATAAATTCCTAAACAGTGTCCGCATGCATTGGCCAAGTAATACGCTCGAGTTTCTATGGAGGCACGCCGCCTCAAATCCAAAAACTCCAGCATGAACGAGTTATTTTATCACACCGCATGGCTCATGGACAACAGGCGCGATCAGACTGAGGCTGGGGAGCGCCATCTTATAACGCCGATGCTCATTAGAGGAAAATCTCTCTCTTCGCAACTTGCTAGCTTTAGTGAGATAGTGCAGCGGTTCGAAGAAGAAGGAATATGACGAAGCGCCTCGCTCCCTTAGTGGCGTGCGCAGCAATACTGATTGCTTCAGCGTCGGCGGGGGCTACTCGTCCACTGCGACTAAAGGGTCGACGGAGTTGACCAGCTCGGCGGACTCGTACCTGAATGCGGTCGACAGCGCTAAAACTAACAACTATAACTTCCAGTACGTCGACAAGTCCGACGACACGTCCGAGCGAGAGACACTCGGCGACTCGGTTGTCGCCGGCAAGAAAACGGATGCCACGGCATCGCCCGATACCGTGACGCTGGCTCCGGTGTTAAAGAAAGATTCGGGCATTGACAATGGCAGTAACGATGCCGGAGTCCAAACGGATGCCTCGAGCGCAGCTACAGAGATTGGCACGGAGGCTCCTACTTCAGTGAAGCAAGACACAAAGGCGACGAAGCAGGGTCAATCAAGCGAGCAGTCGACTGATGCCCCGGAATCGACGGAAGCTCCGCAGACCACCGTGGCAAATAACGACGACGACGGCAGCAACACCAGTAGTCAATCGACGCCGGCCCCGACGCAGTCGAACGACAACGACGGTGATAACAGCGATGGAGGCGATGACAACAACAACCAGTGGACGCCGACCCCAACCCAGTCAAATGGCAACAACGATGATAACAGCGATGGCGGCGACAACAACAGCCAATGGACGCCAGCTCCGACCCAGGCGAACGACGATAACGACGGAAACAGCGGTGGAGGCGACGACAACAGCAACCAGTGGACGCCGGCCCCAGCCCAGTCATATGGCAACAACGATGATAACAGCGATGGCGGCGACGACAACAACAACCAATTGACGCCGGCCCAGTCAAACGACGACGACGATGGTAGCGCCAATGACAATGACGACGACAACAATGACGGTGGTGACAACAACAATAATAACGAAGCTCCTCAGCCAGCACAGCCGCCTCATAGTGAGCCTCCGCAGCCGACGCAGCCAACCCAAGCTCCTCACAGCGAGCCTCCGCAACCTACTCAGCCTCCCCAAAACGGCGATACGAATAATTACTGGAAGGGCGGCAGTACTCAGCAAGGCTCCACAGGTGGCAGTCAGCATTCAAACTGGCAGGGTAGCTGGAATTCGACGCCGCAGACTCAGTCTACGCAATCCCCATCGTCTAACTCGGACTCAAACTCTACTACCAACACTCAGGCTACGCCAGCTCCGTCTTCAACGTCGGATGAAGGCTCTGAGACCAACCGAGACTCTCCGACCTCCACGAAGGATACCTACTCGAGCGCTCCGGCGCCCGTGTCTAACTGCAAGGTTCGCCGTGTGCGACACTGAGCTGGACTACCTTATAGGCCTTATAGCCTTACTGTTAGATTTGTTGCGTTGAGAGCTCCGTGTGGAAGTCTGCGCGCGATGCAGGAAATTGTTCAATTCGTTAAACATGTTGTCTACCTTCACGGTTTAAGCAGCAGCAATCGTTTTAGTGTGGATAGTTGCCTGCATATCGAATACAGTATCCAACGTATCGAAGAGAGACATACGTTGATCAACCAACCCAACGATTCAACAACTTTTCGACCAACAAATTTATACAAAAAATTTCTTCGTGAGTACTCACGAAGAAATTTTGCTATCTATTTTAGAGTAATATTTAGTTTATTTCGTCGTAAAACTTAGTCAAATCTCACAAATAAACAAAAGGGCTGGGCAAAAATCTTGTCTGGGTGTCTCGTACGCACAGTCAACTTAGCCTTTTACGTGCCAATAAGGCTCGCCCAATCTGAAGGGGCAACGCCCCGTTTGTACCCACTTAAGTATCAAATACAGTGCTCTAGATTTCCTACTGCAGGAACTTTGAAGGTGTCGGGTTGTTAGGTATTAAAAAGTGCAGGTACTGTAGATACGGGCGACTTCCGACACCCCTACCCATATTCGATTAGACGGGGAATAACAGAACATAGGATTTGAGCTCTACGCTAGATTAATGGTGTTAAACGCGTCAGCTAGCTCCAGCACAGCAGCACAGTCAGGCCCCTCGTGCTGACGCTCCTTGTCGTCAATTGGCAGCATCAGACCTGTGCGGCGCCAGCAGTGAGACAAGGTGGCTGCACTTGTCACCTCCCAAATCTCCGTGCTCCAGCTCATGGCGGTACGCTGATCGATCTTGTACGCCTTGGTCCCGCTAACATTCTCTCCGCTGTCTATTTGTTCAATAGCTCATCCTATCTACTTCGTTTTATAACGGGATTTGAACGAAGCGATGATACCCGCATCCATGGGCTGCAAACAAGACGTCGTGTTGGGAGGAAGCATCTCGATAGTCACGTTGGTGAGGCATAGACTTTCCTTGATGTGCGGCGATGCATTGTCAAGCAGGAGGAGAATATGGCGCCCTTGCGCACGCATCTGCTTGTCGAGATCGAGAGCCCATGACTTGAAAATCTTGGACGTCATCCACGCTTTTTCGTTGTTCGCATAATTGTAGCCATGATCTTGAACGCTCTTTTTGCCGAAACAGCGCGGGCGAGCAGCCCGTCCGATGAACAACAGCGGAAAATGTTCAGAGCCATCCGCATGAGCGCAAAACGCCACCGTGATCCTGGTCTTGTCCGCCTTTAAGCCAGGTTTTCCCTCCCGCATATGTCACCGCGAGGAGCATTGGAATAACACAGACCACCTTCATCCATATTAAAAAACGTTAGCGGCCTCATAATGATCGATAACTTCATGCAGCTTCTGCCGTCCTTTGTGTGCTAACGCTTGGTCTACCGACCCGAGCTCGCCGTTCTTGATGCGGAAGCGGAGCCCATGCCTGTTGAGGAAAGCAGTGAGCCAGCCGACGGAAAGCGAGAGGTCAAGCGCCGGTCCTCCCACTTCTGACTGAATCTGCCGGGCTTTAGCAGTCAGTGTAGCGCGGTTTAGGTTCCCCTTCTTGGTCTCGGTAAAAGCAACCCACTCCGTAAGCTTGCGCACAAGAGGAGCCGATGTAACCTTTAGCGGCTTACGCCGTTTGCCAGTACCATAGGAATCGTCCTTTATCTTCGCTTGGATCTTGAGAATATTGCAGATTGTATTGCGTGCAGGAACCGTCGCAAGACGGTACCGCTGGCCACCCATGCCGCAAGCTGAGTGTGACTCATGCCTGGAGCGCTGTTACTCTTGTCAATAAGCGCTCTCTTCTACTCAATGGTCATCCATCGCCCCATCTTGGCGCGAAGAATGACTGATGGCTGCGCGCAGCGCGCCATCCAAAACCTATTGAACTGACTTATGAACCTTTTCAGCCCCTCTTAAAAATGTTCAGAAAAGTGCATCGTTTAAACCAGGGTATTAGGGCTGATGGGTGTCGGAAGTGACCGTACATGCAGTACATCGAGAACAGTGAGTTTAAACACAGACAACGACGGAAAAACCCGTTCCCCCACAAAAACTCGACCCCTGTCACCAGTCAGCCAATCACTGTTGGTCCCAATGCACAATGTGTGAACATGTTACTTTTCTGACTATATAGGCATTGCCCTCAGCTAAATGAGCCAATCAGAAATTGTTCACAAATTATTAATCACTTGGAATCCATGTCGGGGAACGGCTTTCTCCGTCGTTGTCTGAAGATAACAAATAGCCACTCACCAAAAGTTTTGGAGGTCGGATCCCGTTGTCCTAGTGTGCCCTTGATTGTGCCCACCTAAGAAAATGCCACCGGTAGCGGGGAAAACTGAGATAAAGTTACATTTTTCCCAAATACAAACGCGTGTTGGCACTGGTCGTTGTCAAACTCTACACAGGGTGATATTTTTTGTTTTTCTTTTCCTGTACCAGTCGCATTGCTTCAAGTGTGGCATGCTGCATGGCATGTAGTGCAGTAGCTATGACATGATAATATATAGCTCAATTGATGCATGTTGCCTTTTGCAAATGGACGCCTGCCACATATAGCATAGGTACCTGTCATATCTGCTGCAGATAAGCCAGGCAAAAAAGATATATGTCGACATACCGGCTGAAGGCGCCACCACAAATGCCGTAAATGGACGTGGTGTGTCCGATGACAAGAGCCACGAAACCGGGAAAGACACCGCAGCCAAACATGAACCCGACACTTGTGTGCGGCCCCCCTGGAAAATCCTCGTTGATTCCACTCTCGGTCTCACTTTCGAGTTTCCCGCCTTCCAGCAGCCATGGACGAGGGTTACGAGAAGGACGCGCTGCTCTGCTTGACGGAGGTGTTCCTGAGGTACGAGAGCGACTTGCTCAAGGCGCGTGCGGAGGTACAGAGGATGCTGCTGCTCGAGGCATGGAGGGTCGCTATGCGGAGCCGACACTAACTTACCACAGAGTGCTTGGACCCGCCGAGCGAGTCCGCGTGGATGTCGCTGTACATGTACGCAAGCGACACAAACTTCCTCAACGCTACCAGCCTAACCAGGTATGCTCTTCTAGCACTGGTTGCCGTGCCTAACCTTGCGCTGTGTCTGAGACAGATCCACGTTCGTCTGGTTGCTCCAGAGGTTTGCGAGCTTCTACTCTGTTCGGGCGCCTTCGTCGCGCGGCCGTCCACCAAACTGCGCTACCTCCACCAAGTGCTGGGCCTTCTTCTCTGTTTCTACGTCGGTTCGATGGAACAGAGCACGCTCAGCTTGTTGTTCGGCGTGCCGCCGGCGACTCTGGCGAGGACGCTGCGCATGGCCGAGGAGGCCCTGTCGCAGGCGCTACAGGGGTTTGCTCCTGCCCGGATCTCGTTTCCCTCCCCTGCACAGCAAGCAAGGCTCGCCAAGTTGGTCGAAGCGAGGGAGCCACTTCTGAGCACACCTTCGGGTTCATAGACGGCAAAAATCTTCCGGTGAGGACTGAAATTTAGCTGTTTTGATCTAACTGCTGTAGCTCATGCCTAAATGTATTGTAGATCATGCAGCCGTCCAATGCCGATCTCCAGAGCGCCGTGTACAATGGCTGGTTGCACTCGGTGTTCGTGACAGGCACGATCAGCTTCGCGGTGGACGGCTACATCATTTGGTGCAAACATAATTGCCCCGGGTCATGGAATGACTCTGACACCTTGCTGGGGTTCCGCATGAAGTTGCTCGACACAGCTGTTTGCCCCGACGTCCGCATGACCGTTGTCTCCGACTCGGCATTTCCCTGCTCAACGAAGATGACGGGCCGCATATTAACGCCGCTCAAGGATGGAGACATCGATCGGATCGTGCCTCACTCCGCAGCTCTGCGAGGACGCTGCACAACGCCATCACGTCGGTACGCCAAGCTGCGGAGTGGGGCATGGGTAGCATGCAGAAGGTTTATAGTCGGCTCAACCTCCCCTGCCATACAACGCTGAGGTACGCGGGGTTCGTCTAAACAACATTTTCCGGCTGGCCAACTACCGGGTCCGTACCGTGGGGATCTCACAGATCCGAACTACTTTCAACGGTGACATGGAGCTGCCGACGTAGTTGCGCGACTTAGAAGTTGGTGATGGTCGACGGGACCGCGTTGACGACTTTTGAATAACATGTTCTTCTTGCGTTACTATCTCTGCAGTTTTGTTGTTGCTCTTGTTGCTGGTCGGCTTGTTGGTTGGTGCCGAACTTTGGCACCAACTTTTCTCACCATTCGTCTGTGTACATGGTTTGCAGTTGTATTAGGAGTTAACAGAGGTCGCTGGTTAGTGAAACGCTACAGGTAATGACCCTCTTCTAACTTGATCCGTAGTTCGCTAAAGCTTCGATGCACAACTGGTAGCTAAACAGGCCACGGTGGTGGTCATGCCAGTGGATATCTTGTCCTTTGGCATATCGTCAGGAACGCGCCTCGAACGCCTACTCCTTCTTGAAGATTGCACCGATTAACATGATCATCTCCTGCGTACGTGCACGGGCGTCGTCCTTGTCACGACGAACACGTTCATCGGCCTCCAGCTTATCCTGGCGGCGACGCTCCATCGCCTCCATCTTGTCAGCCTGAAGACGAGCCCCCTTTGCAGCAGCTTCATCTCGGCGACGCAGTTCCTCCTCCACACGGCGGGCTTCTGACTTGCGCTCGCTTTCCTCACGGAAAAGCAGCATCCTCTCGAAGGTGTTGCTTCCCAGGTTGCTGCCGGCATTATCGAGGTGGGACAGTTTTTTCCAGCGCGGTAGTAGTCTTCAACGCGCGGAGGCGTTTCGCCTTCGCAAAGCTAGCCTCAGCTTGATCCTGGTCCTCGCCATCCCTCGCTCGCTTGGAGCCAACACTGTCGCGGAACGTGTACAGGTTACCGCCACCAAGCCGGTTAGAAGCGCTTTGCAGGGATAAGTGGCGAAGGGCTTCTTGCTCGTCGCGGCCGCCCGGCTGATATCCACGTGCTGCTGGCAACTTTTTGTCTTTGTAGTTGCCGCATCGTTGGCGCTGTTGGCTCGGGGAATGGTGTTCTTCCTCGGCATTTGAGGCCAGCCGAGCGAAGCTGGCGTGTGTTTGGGGCAGGTGGAAAGGGGCAGGCTGCGGCGTTGAGGCAAACGCCACAAGACCGTCACCGCCAAGCTGCAGTTGAAAGGTGGCTGAGGTCCCGACAGGAGGTGGCGTACTGAGGGTCGGGCCTCCGTTCGCACACGCGGCTCCAGGTCTGTCTTCAGCGCCATTGTCTTGACTTTCGCTCTGGCGGCTGGCTACGGGGACACTGGTTACCAGCACCGCATCGCCGTTGCAATCTTGCTCGTCGTAGTAGGCCTCGAAGCTGAAGTCGGGCTCCACGAAGAGACCCTCTTCTTCTCGATTGTTGTCTTCATCTTGATTCTCGTCGGCTCCGTCGTCCATCTCTACGACGTTTGCTTTGTCGTCAATAGCTCGTTTCGCCAACTTTGCCTTCTCAACGTGCGGAGGCATCTCGGCAGTTCCCGTCGGCTTACGCATGCTATAGAGGGTCTTAAACTTGCGACGGAGGCTGTCAAGGTCGCGCTCCACCCAGCCGCGACTGCAGCTCAAATTGTAGTCCGTGGCAACGCGTTCCCACTTGTCCTTGCCGTGCGGCAGGTGCTCCTCGACGATCGTCAGGAGGCGATTGATCTCTGCAATCTTATAGATGGGGCTCCCGGTGAGTTTAACCATCTATAAGACAGCAACAGAAACGTTAGGAAGGGTTGTACCAGCTCAAGTATTCCAGCAGCGTACCGGTGGCGTGGTAGGAAGACAGTTGCGCTTGAGCTGGGAGGTCGTGGGGCAGCTGGAGCTGGGGTTTGTCGGCTACTCGGCGAATCCAAAAGTGAGAAGCGAACGCTGGGTCAAAGGACGCCGGCGACGCCAATCATCTTCACTAGAAGTCGAAGGCGTCCAGCTTCAAGGCGCGAAAAACATCTCGCGCCCAAACGCCAGCGTGCCCAAAGATTCCGCCGAGGTGAGATACGCTCCGCGTGTTCGCGCCAAAACGGACGGTCGGCAGTCGGGGCTGGAAGCTGCTGCCGTTCGCTAAAATGAAAAGACTCACGGTGCTAACATCAACGAATCTTCATTACTTGGGCATGCAATCAATCAAACCCTCACCTACCCGGTACAACTCACCAACTCATGCACATCGCCCTTACTATCCACGTCCTTGCAGCTTTCCACCACTTCCTACGGGTCGCGGTGGTCTTGATTGTCGCGGTGGCGGCACAGGTCGGCGCCACATCGGCAAACAAACCATAGATCATCTCCATAGTCGACTGTGATCTCTTGGCCAGGCCGAACGTAGTCCGTCGTGGCAACTACAACCGTGATGCGTCGCCCGTTGGCGACCTCCCGAAACTCGGCGACAGGTTCGCACGAATGATTCAAAACCTCATCATGCCACCCATCTCCTCCGCGTTGATCGCCACACGCACCGAGTACGTGGGCACCTCCGGCCGCGTCTTCATGACCAACCGATACCCACTATTGCGAGGCCGATCACGACTTGAAGGGCTCACGTGCTGCATCTCTCAAGGTATTGGCCGAGGACCTGGCCGGCACCGATGCTCTCGGCCGCAACCACGCTCAGCGATGACGTGCGCATGTTGCGCTTATGGCAGATCTTCTCGGACTCCAGGAGCCCGTTGCCGCACTTGCCGTCGTAGGGACAGCAGTTCGTATTGCAGTACACGTTCATCCTCGCGTTCCGGCACGTATCCGTCCGGCACGGTGACGAACACGTGCACCAGCCGAATGGGCCACGCTCGGGAAAACAGTGACAAGCGGGTTGTACTGCTCCAGGAGATGTGCCATCCTGCAGGGCCACCTCGCGAGGGCGAACACGTAATCTGGAGCCGACGCCCGCGACGGACGTCGCACTTTAGTCTGCAGTGAGACCGCGCGCGTCGCACCTTGTAGTTCGACGTCGGCGCGCACTCCTCGTTCAAGTTGCGCATGGGGACGAGCGTAAGGCGTTGTCTTCGTGCGACGTGACTGTCGGCGCTCTTGGCGGACACTCAGCGACGACGAACGCGACACTGGACGCACCGGCTCTCGTGGCGGTGTGTCAAGAAGAACGGGAGACGATGTGGTCGGGGTCCGAGGGAGTCGAACGACTTCCAGGGACCTTGGCGGTGAGTTCGTTGCGGCCTTCTGCGAGTTTGGTGGCGGGTTTGTGGAGACCCTCGGCGAGATTGGAGGCGGGTTCGTGGCGGTCTTTGGCAGTCCGAGCTTCGAGAGTCCAGGAGATAGCCATGGGGGCATCATGGTTCTCGTCGACGAGGCGTCGTCCTGGATCTTCACTCCACGACTGCTGTGGGACAAGTCGGCGTGCTTCGTCGTCTGGCCTTGCGGCACATTGGGTGGGGTGTTATCATCCTCTTTGCTTGACGAGTCCAGGATGCAGCGAAGCTTCCAATTGATCGTCGAATGCGTCAGGTGCACCATGGTTTCTGCAGATTAAGCAGCAGTTGTTAGCATTAAAGCACACGCTACAATACAGCACTCTGTTTGAGCCCGCGCCTTCCACTATCGTCTTCGTTTTTTCGCGGTAGATTGAAGAGTGCGCGACATGGCGAGGCGTCGGAAGATATATGTCGGCGTTTAAGACAGCAGAGTGACGGGAACTTCGTTCAGAGTGACGGTCAGCATAAAGTATACAAACTCCGAGACTAACCTTTAAGATGGGTTCACTGCATAAACCTTGGGGTAGGTGAGTCTCAGGAGACCGGGTTCACGAGCATATATGCCGGCATAAGTCCTGTCGTATCTGCTGCAGATATGTTAGGCGCCTATGCTATTTGTGGCGGGTTTTTATGCCTGTGGGCGAGACGCGAGCGCCGCAACGAGTTTTTTTGCAAGCGGAGCCGAGCAAGTCGAGGGCATGCGTGCATGCCTCTCGACTTGCTCGGCTCCGCTTGAGGGATGGATCCATCCCTCCTGAAAAACGTGACCCGAGACACTATACTGTATCTGGAACTGGTGCTCCTACTGCTAATTCAGACCTTTTCGTACTGTACCAACGTCGATCTCAGCGAACATCTCCAAGGATAACAGGAGGGACGGCTCAGCAAACTGGCAGCATTAGCAGTTTGCTCCCTCAGCATCACTCGAGGATAAGAGTGTACTATCGGGAAATGGTGTCCCGCAATCTTAGCGTCCCGTAACCATATCGGAACGGATATAACTAGCGAACTGTCGTATTCTGCTGATTCTTTACATGCCATTCCCAGCTTTATCCTCTTGCCCACATGTTCGCTGATTAACTTCCTTAGTCCAGAGCTAGAAATTAACACGACCCATGTCGACGTGATTTGACAACAGAAAAACGTTGTCAAGCAGCACTTGATGTCATTTACTCACAGCTAACATGTTAATCCGAGTTGCTGACTTGCTTCGGGAACTTTACAAGCTGCTGCGAGCAAATGCCTTCCTTTATTATGGCAGGCCGTGCACAGGTCATCCCTAGAGCATCTACCAAACGGTCGTTCTCCAAGCAGCAACACGACCAGCAAAAGACACGTTACACAAGCATCAAGCAGGCTAGAAACTAGACATTGTTTCATGTCGAAGCCCGAGCTCGGGATCGTGAGAAATGATGCGCATGCCGGTCCAATGAGCAATAGAACCTGAAGTGTCTCGTCGAAGATTGCATTACGAGCCCCGCAAAGCCTGGATTGATGCGCTGGTGGTAAAGCAACGATATGACCTGGCCTTTTGTTCCTCTCACGACAGACAGCGCAGTGAGAGCAACTTGCTCTCGCTGGCGACGACAAACGCCACCTTATCATTTAGCAATTTGCTCAGCTCCTCGCAAGTGACCCCAGTGCCTTCGAAGTTCACTGTTGCGTGCTGCTGTTCATCCATCTGCAATGGTCAAGATTCGCACCGCTACGGTTGCCTCCGTGGTGCTGCTGCTCAGCACCACTCTCAGTGCCACCACAGCAGATGACTCGTGGTCAGATATGGCCCAATACACAAGTAACGACGACGTTACTCAGCAGCAGCAATCCACGCAAGCTCCCGTGTCTTCATCGGACAATGACAAGACCTCGGACGAAACAAGCACCGAAGCTCCTCAGTCGTCAGGAGACAATAACGGCGACAGTGGTGACAGCAACGGCAGTGGAAACTCCTGGACACAAACTCCTGCCTCGTCGTGGCAATCCAGTGGAAACAACGATGATAACAAAGACGACAAGAAATCTTCCGAGAGCAGTGGCAATTCGTGGACTCCAGCTCCTGCCAGCTCCTGGGAAGCGAGTGGCAGTACATGGACGCAACCCCCGCCTCGTCATGGGAATCGAGTGGAGGCGACAACAACGACGACAAGAAGTCCTCCGACAGCAGTGGAAACTCCTGGACGCCACCTCCGGCCTCCTCTTCGCAATCAAGCGGAAATTCGGGCGATGCCCAGTCTGAAAGCAGTGAAAACTCTGACGACAACAACGAGGAGTCTTCTGCGAGCAGCGGAAACTCATGGCAACATGGTCCCGTCTCATCTTCGGGAGGTAGCCAAACCTCTGGAGGAGACTCCACGCAGGTTCCTGCTACCTCATCATCAGCAGGCAGTCAGACCACGCCTTCTACCTCAGGCGGATCCGTGCCCGATGGCACCTGGCCCACCAGCACCGGCACCGTCTCGTTCCCTGAAGCGCATGTCATCAAGGCCGGCGAGGTCTTTGACGGCAAGATGCAAACCTTTGACCGCTCGGATGTCAAGTGCGAGGGCCAGACCGAGAGCGGAGGATCCACGGCCGTGTTCCAACTGGAGGCCGGCGCCACGCTCAAGAACGCCATCATCGGCGTCAACCAGATGGAGGGTGCACTGCGACGACCATGACTGCACGATCGAGAACGTGTGGTGGGAAGACGTGTGCGAGGACGCGCTGAGTATCAAGGGCGGCTCTGCTTCCAGCGTGTCGACGGTCACCGGTGGGGTGCTCGCTCGGCCGACGACAAGGTGGTGCAGCACAACGGCCTCGGTACTGTCAAGATCGATGGTTTCTACGGCGAAGACGTTAGTAAGCTCTATCGTTCTTGCGGCACGTGCGGCAACAAGCAGCGCAACGTGGAAGTCTCGAACGTGTACGTTGTGAACCTGGAGAACGCCATCGTGACCGTGAACAAGAACTACAACGACCAGGCCACGCTGAGCAATATCTGGGTCAAGTCCAGCAAGGACAAGGTGAAGATCTGCCAGTGGTCTCAGGGCGCTGAGGACGGTGAGCCGTCGATGCTTGGTGACGGTCCGTCGGGCACGTTGTGCCAGTACTTGGAGAGTGACGTGCATATCAACGGTGATGTTTCTCAAGCTGGTGGTTCCAGTCCCAGTACGAGCGCGGCTCCTGCTACTTCTTCGGACGGTAGCAACACCTCACAGACCGAGCCTACGGATGCACCATCCACTTCGTCTGATGGTAGTAGTAAGATATGGACCCCACAATCAAACTCGGCAGATTCAAGTGGTGATGGTGGTGAAAGCGACGGAGACAACAACGGTGACTACAACGACGACGGTGGTGGCAACAACGGTGGTGGTGGTGACAGTACGGATGCTCCCACGTCATCTGATGGCAGTGAAACCTCTTGGTCTCAAACTCCAGCGATATCGCCGACGTCAAGTGGCAGTCAGACCTCTTCGTCTCAAGCTCCAGCGACATCGCCGACGTCAAGTGGCAATAGCGATGATACCTCTACAGATGCACCCGCGATTTCTTCGTCGGGTGACAGTGGAAACTCTTGGAGTCAATCTCCTGGCACTTCATCCGGTGGAAGCCAGACTTCTCAGGCGACTCCTTCAACGTCAGCTGGATCCCTCCCGGACGGCACGTGGCCTACCAGCACCGGCGCCGTCCAATTCACTGAGCCGCACACAATCAAGGCCGGAGAGGTCTTCGATGGCAAGATGCAGACCTTCGATCGCTCCGACATCACGTGCACGGAGGGTGAGGGCCAAAGGACTCCGCCGTTTTCCTAGTGGAGGCCGGCGGCACCCTCAAGAACGCCATTATTGGCAAGAACCAGAAGGAAGGCGTCCACTGCGACGACCATGACTGCACGATTGAGAACGTCTGGTGGGACGACGTGTGCGAGGACGCTTTGAGCATCAAGGGCGGGTCTGCCTCGAGTGTGACTACCGTAACGAACTGCGGTGCTCGTTACGCCAAAGATAAGGTGGTGCAGCACAACGGGCAAGGAACAGTTAAGATCGATGGCTTCTACGCAGAAGACTTTGGCAAGCTGTACCGCTCGTGCGGCACGTGCGGCGACATCCCGCGCATCGTGACGGTCTCCAACGTGTACGCAGTGGATCCTCAAGTCAGTGTCATCACGGTGAACAAGAACTACGGCGACCAAGCTACCATGAGCAACATTTGGGTGAAAACGTCGGATGGCAGCAATGAGGTAGCGGTGTGTCAATGGTCTGAAGGAAGTAAAGATCCGAAGACTGTTGGTGATGGCCCGTCGGGTACGCTCTGTCAGTACTCCGAAAGCGACGTGCACATTAACCAGGACAGTTCTCAGGCTGGTGGTTCATCTCCTAGTACAAGCACGGCTCCAACTACTTCGTCGGACGGCAGTACCTCTCAGACCCAGCCCACTCAAGCCCCTGCGACGTCCTGGGAATCGAGTGGAAGTGGTGACGGCAATGATGATGGCAAGAAATCATCTGAGAGTAGTGGAAACACAAGGACACAAGCTCCAGCGACTCCATCCGGCGGCAGCCAAACCTCTTGGTCTCAGCCTCCTGCTACATCTTCCGAATCAAGTGGAAACTCCAGTGCCGAGACCACCAACGCACCTTCAACGTCATCAACTGGCAGCCAGACCACAGGTGGCAGCGGCGGTGGTGATGGCGGCACTACGCCTTCTACCTCAGGCGGATCCGTGCCCGATGGCACCTGGCCCACCAGCACCGGCACCGTCTCGTTCCCTGAAGCGCATGTCATCAAGGCCGGCGAGGTCTTTGACGGCAAGATGCAAACCTTTGACCGCTCGGATGTCAAGTGCGAGGGCCAGACCGAGAGCGGAGGATCCACGGCCGTGTTCCAACTGGAGGCCGGCGCCACGCTCAAGAACGCCATCATCGGCGTCAACCAGATGGAGGGTGCACTGCGACGACCATGACTGCACGATCGAGAACGTGTGGTGGGAAGACGTGTGCGAGGACGCGCTGAGTATCAAGGGCGGCTCTGCTTCCAGCGTGTCGACGGTCACCGGTGGGGGTGCTCGCTCGGCCGACGACAAGGTGGTGCAGCACAACGGCCTCGGTACTGTCAAGATCGATGGTTTCTACGGCGAAGACGTTAGTAAGCTCTATCGTTCTTGCGGCACGTGCGGCAACAAGCAGCGCAACGTGGAAGTCTCGAACGTGTACGTTGTGAACCTGGAGAACGCCATCGTGACCGTGAACAAGAACTACAACGACCAGGCCACGCTGAGCAATATCTGGGTCAAGTCCAGCAAGGACAAGGTGAAGATCTGCCAGTGGTCTCAGGGCGCTGAGGACGGTGAGCCGTCGATGCTTGGTGACGGTCCGTCGGGCACGTTGTGCCAGTACTTGAGAGTGACGTGCATATCAACGGTGATGTTTCTCAAGCTGGTGGTTCCAGTCCCAGTACGAGCGCGGCTCCTGCTACTTCCTCGGACAGTAGCAGCACCTCACAAGCTGAGCCGGGCACCGTGGCCCCAGCTTCATCTGGTGAGTCAAATGATGACAAGTCGTCGGGTGACAACGGGAACTCTTGGACACCGGCACCTTCAACTTCGTCAGATGGAGAAGAAAACTCGGATGTTGAAAACAAGGAATCGTCGTCGAAAGGAGATGGCAACTCGGACGATGAGAAAAAGGACTCGTCCTCAGATGGAGATGGCAACTCGGACGACGATACTGTGGACTCGACGCAGCAGAACCCCACTACTGTGGACTCGACGCAGCAGAATCCCAGTTCTGATGGAGATAGTGTCTCCCAGCAGGAGGTGTTGGGCGAAGCTGAGTCTAAGAACATCTCAGATGCGTCCACTACCACGAAGATGTTCGAGACCACCAACCTGACGCCGTCAACTCAGACGACTGCAACGCCTTCGAAGAAGTGCAACATTCGTCGCAAGAGGAACTAGGATGGCGCCGGCAAAGGCACCGGTGCCCTGGCTGTTAAATCTGTTTCATTGAGCTTCGCGTACACGAAGCAAAGTATCGTTTACTGTAGTAGAAGAAGCTAATGTTTTCCCTGAAGCAGGTGCAACATTTATCGACGTTGTAAAACATCGTTGGAGGACTGAGATAAGTTCACATGCTAGGTATTCAGCTTGGTTACTACAGGATTTCATGGCACAGTCGAAAGTACCAAAGGCTCATGCGCAAAGATCAGCGTAATTTTTATGCATTGGAGCACATACAAATCTCGTCGAGGCCGCTTGAAAATACACGTGCCTGCGACTGCATGGTGCCTGGGTCTGATTGCGCACGATATTTTATTGCACACCTCTACCATATTGGCCAGTCTGCGCTGTGCTTCCACATACGATTAGGAATCTGCTGTATCCGAGCATACGAAGACACCAGTCTTGCTTGTTGTTGCAAACCGTCGTACCGGAATAAACGACGAGCAGTAACAGCCGATAGACCTTCACAACTTTTGTGGCTTAGACCCAGCCGCCGACGAGAAACGCGGAGTATCCCGCGAGCACAGCTTCGACTAAACCGCGTACTAACGTGTGGACGATATTGCAAAGGCGTCCATATTCTGCGGCGAGTCGTCAACCTCAACACTAACAATGAAAAGCCCAAACCGCGTTGAATTGACAGGCTCCCCACAAGTGGCCTCTACGAGTCTGGCCAGAGGCTCTGGTCTTCTGGAGTCAGTGCACTGCATCATTTGGTGGTTTACATTCGAGCCACCATGGTTTCCTCGACCGTGGTTCTTCAACATAATAAACACCACCCTCGGTGTGTCTTTAGCAGATGACTCGTAATCAATACACCAGCAGTGGTGACTCCACTCAGCAGCAGTCCACAGAAACACTGAAACTCGAGCGAAAGAAAAAGTCCGACCGGGGAAAGGAAAAACAAAACTCGGTCAAACCCTTTTTTAGACGAACCGATCGCAATCGCGACAGGACACGAAGCTGCCAAAACTCGTTTTTACATACAAATCGCAAGTGAAACAACCCGGCGTCACGTGGCCACACGTCCTGGGACAGTGCAGTCCTATGCTGCTGCGTGTGCTGCTTCGCCCGTGCCTCCCGCGAGCTGCTCTCGGCGCGCGGTGCATCTCGTCAACTTTCGATGCCCAACCGTATGAGCTCAGCGCGTCCGGACAGCCCACGCGCGTCATTTTCGGGGCCAAGTCGGCCGCCGACCAGTTGGGGGTGGCCAAACTTCTGAAAATGCGCAACGTGCTGGTGGTGCGCGACCGCGACGCTGCAGCCGCGTCCAGGACGCAGTACGCCGAGTTTCTATTGCTGCAAAGCGGACTGCCGTGTTTCCAGTACACATTGGAGCGGGACTGTGCGACAGTTGACAGTGTGGACCGTGCGGCGGCCACGGCCCAACGAGTCGGAGCCGACGGCGTCGTGGCCTTCGGTGGCGGCAACGCCATGGATTTGGCTCGGGCCGTATCGGTGGTCATGGCCACGAACCAACCGGCATCCGCGTTCGTCGCGGTGGTCGATGACGACGATGACAAAACTCGAAAACGCGAGAAAAACCGTTGAAATCGACTCCTTTGGTGCTGGTACCGACGATCGTCGGAGCTGGCGCTGAGGTCGCTACAAGCGCGTTGTTGCTGGATGAGGACGCGGAGATGAAAATGTTGTTTGCTGGAGGGAGGCCTATCGTGCCGGAGGTGAGAAAGTTGTAGATTTTGAGAAAATGTTTTAGGACTGACGGAGTAAGGTGCTTTTGATGTAGGCGGTGATTATCGATCCTACGCTGATGCTGACGGTGCCGTTGAGGCCGACGGTACAAGGAGCGTTGACGGCGCTGGGACAGTGCTTGAGTCCTACTTGCTGGGCTGTGGTGATGAAGCCACGGACAAGTTGGCGCTGGAAGGCCTCGAGGCTGTGGCTGGAGCACTCGCGGACCCGCTGAAGGAAGGAAAGCTGGACCTGAAGGGAGCCATTCTTCGAGAACAGCTCGCAGCTGGAAGTTTGCTGTCGGGTATCGCTGCCAACTCGTCGGGTTGCGGTACAACGCAGGCTCTGGCAGTCTCCATGGGGGCATCTCGGACCTGCCGCACACGCAAGTGGCCACGGCCTTCCTGCCGTTTGTGTTCGACCGGTATGCTGAACTTGCGAGCGAGAACGAGGGAGACCCGTTCTTTGACGACCTGCGTGCGAAGCTGGAGAACGCGGCTGACCGACTTACCGCCGCGAGCGGCTTCAAGGAGCCGACGTCGCTGCATGGTTTCGCTACGTTATTGCGCGCTTCGATTTGCCAACGGCGTCAACGCTCGAGCTGGACGAGAGCCTGCTAAATGGTCTCGTAGATCGCGCTGCACAGTACCAGGACGAGTCAATGGACGTGAGCCGCGGAGATGCCAATGAAGTGATTCTTGAAAAGGACGACTTGCGTGCAATCATTGATAGTGCCGTGATGGTGGTGGAACCTTCAAAGGAGGGAGATGACAAATAATGTGCGTCAGAATCAAAGAAATGGAGGCTATCATCGAATTATTCTGACTGCTGCTGAGGCTCCGGTGGCTTCTCGTCGTCTGACTTGTTGATGCTTGCCCTTGATTACGGTAAAGGGATGTTTGGGCTGGATCGCCAGCCGTTGTAGAGACCAATGTGGTTGACGTTGCGCCCTTTTTCACGTCATGGCACTGCTTGGCGATTCCAGCAATGAAAAGAACGAGCATGGCAGCTAGATAAGCCCACCAGACAGCAGGAACGTCGTACACCCAGGTCCTATCATCGTCTGCGATGCGCATGTGGAAACGCTCGAGGTCGCGGTGGCTCGGGTACTTGCCAGCGAAGTATCCGATTCCCCAAACTGCTCCCGTGGACCCAACAAGACTGCTAGCGATGATCACAATCGGGCGCACGAGTATCCACGTGAGGATGCCTCCTAGGAGAGCAACAACAGCATCGAGCATCGCACCGGATTCACCGACCAGCATGCGGTACGGAAGAGAAGCAGTGAACGCGTACACCAGCAGCGAGCCAACCAGACCCACACCCAGCGGGAAAATGCCAATGCGATGCAGCCACCGGCAAAGCCCACCACGATGAATCCCGTCCACGAAGCGACCAGTACCCATGCCGCCAATCCAAAGGTGCTCTCGAACGCCATCGACGTCAATAACCCAGCAATGAGGAAGCTGCACACGAATGTCATCACGTGCACCAGCCGGAAACCAAACAGACAAACCGCGAGCCCCGCTATAATCGCAAACTCAGCGGTGACGCCCTTTTCCACGTGAAGGTGGTCTGGGAATTTGCATGGAGAAGTGGCATGGACCCAAAAGCCGAGCATGCCGGTGCTAACCAACAACAAAAAGGCAGCAAGTCGCATCATTCTGCTTCACAGAATCAATCTCTTCTGAAAACATATCTCCGGATGAAGGTCTGCGACGGGGATTGACACTTGCTCGGAGTTTTTCGCGGACATCGTTGTTAATGCGAAGGGGTGCTGCTAAAAAGACCCTTTCGCGCGTGAGACCATGTCTGCAAATGGTGGCAGGCCTAGAGGTGTCGCTGTGCAGGTAGGTGAGACCTATCAAACAATGTAATGGTTGGGTGAGGATACTCACACTGCTGGTCTACGGCCAGATGCATGCGTACATCAGTTCGCCACCTGTAAAGTCTGGTGAGTCGCTTCGTCAAGGCTTTTGAACTACATCTCGGCGTTGGTAGCAATACTGATTCGTTGTTGGACACTAGACAACTCGGCCCTTCGGGTGAAAGATGGCAAGCAGATCGAGATCGTAGGCGGCTCGACGGGCGAGGTACTGCGCAACTCAACTCACATAACTCTGGCAATATGTGAATGACATTTTCACATCCTGTTTGTTCAAGTAGACCTTGAATATGGCTCTAGACCACGTTTATCAGCAGGCTACGGACGGAGATGTGATGGAGCGATCGTTGCGCTCACTCACAGCTGCATGTGTGGAAGGCGTGAACGTGTCCTTGCTGGCAATGGGTTCTGCTAAGTCTCAGAAGAGCCGCGTGCTTTTCTCTCCGATGCCGGATCAAAGCGTGGCTGCATCAGTGTTTCAAACACTGCTTGACTTGCTTCAGGACAAGGTCGCCTCGGTGAGCAATGATGCCAGCATTCCAGGAATGGGAGGAACGACTAGCAGCGGCTACACCAGCGCCAAGAAGATCCAAGCTCTCTCATCGGCTACGTTTTCGATGGCTATATCGTTTGTTGAGCTGTACGAAGAGACCATCATGGTACGAAGGCCTTGCTTTTTCACGTAGTTTCTCTTTTAAGACATTGCTGTGCTACTGGTGGTTGCAGGATCTTCTAGCAACAATCAATGGCAGCACCAACAAACAACCTCTCATAATCGAGGATGACCTCGTGCTCGGCAAGACTATCAAGAATTTGACTCAGTCACCGCTACTTTCATCACTAGGTAACTTTCGGCGGTTGCTAGATGCCGGACTCAGCGCAAGACGCAGCTCCAACGGTCTCTACGGCAACGCGACCGAGTTCAGCAGTGCCATCTTGAGGGTGAGCACTTTTGTCAATATTGCGGCTGCTATATGATGCATCCGCTGACACTTCTCCTCTAGATTTCGGTTCGGCAGGTCTTTACTTTTCATGATGCGTCAACGCAAGAACTCCACTCAGTTTTTGATATCGTGGATCTGCCAGCTACCAACAAGCTCTCTCGTGTGTGTAGCTATCCTCCATCGTCATGTAAAACTTGTCGATAAAACTAATCACTGATATTGCTGTGACTTAATGTGTTAGCCTGGAACTAGCGTGCGATTATCCGAAGGTCCGCTGCTGAACAAGTCTTTGTTCGCGCTTCAAGAAGTCGTTGAAAGTCTCAGCAGCAGCAAGGCAGATGGAGTTTCAGTTCATTATCAAGCCTCACAGCTAACCACATTGCTTCAAGATGCACTAGGAGGTAATTGCCTTACACTCGTGTTAATGTGCTTAAGCCCTGGAGATCTCGAGGGTTCAGCCGCTACTTTGCAGCTTGGAAGGATGCTGCCTCACGTGCAGACATTCCCAATGGTGAACAATGACATGCTTCGTGGCTTACAGTGGCGGCAGCACTTGACGATAAAGCAGGAAACGCTGTTTCCTGGAGCTGTGGAAATGAAGGAACCGATGCGAGAGGGAAAACAGGGGATATCGGATTACGAACGCAGACTGCATGACTTGAAGGCAAACTGGCGCAAAGCGGACTAGAACGTCGGGTGCTGCGTGAAGACAAGGATGCACTAACAGCACAACTTAGCGAGTTACGTGTCAAATACCGTGAGCTGTTCGACAACGAGCTATCTCTTCGTACGGAACTGCTAGCCTGCGAACAAGAAAAGTTAGTACTCAGCAAGGCATTCGTAGCATTTCAGCTGGAGCGTGACACGCAGGTGCAACACCTTGACAGCGACAAGTTCGAGGCCGAAACGCGATTACTGAAGGCAGAGCAGCTAGTGGTGGAGATTCAGCGAGATGATGCCACAAAGGCAGCGCAAATTCAGGACTTGTGTGTGAAGATGAACGAATTGGTAGCTGACAAAACTCGACTTGGCGGTGAGTTGGCAATGCTTCAGAAAGCTACAAAGGCTGCCGAACAAGCACGTGACGCGGAAAGCAAGAAAATCAACAACTCAGTCTGGAGCTAATCGTCGCCGTGAACCAGAGGCAAAAACTCCAGGGCGAGATGGAAACTCTTGCCACGCAGTTTCGCGCTCGTAAGGCAGAAGCAGACAAGCAGGAAGCCGAGCTCAAGAAACTTCACGTGGATAATGAGGCTTTGCGTGAACAAGCTACAGCATTTGAGGCAAAATTCGAGTCCATGCGCAAGGATGTGGTTCGCCGCGAGCTGGACCTGGAGCGTGCCGAGTTGGCAGTCAAGAAGGAACAGCTTGAGACTCAACAGGCTGGTCGAGACGCTGATCACAAACGCGAGCACTCCACAAAGCTTCTTGGCGAGGAGATGGAGGAGCAACGTGCTGCTTTTACAGCCGGCAAACGTTCACTAGAGCTCCAACTGGAGCGCGTGCAGCAGGATTTAACTCGTGAAACTCGAGAGAAGCAGCAAGCTGCGGTCACATTAAATGCCAAGAATGAGGAGAACGAGGAACTGTTGTTGGCCTTGGAACGTGGTCGCCATGACCTGCAAGCTCAACTCGAGGCTTTCCGTCTGAAGCTTGCGCTTCTTCATCAGTCCGATAGTGGAGACCGTGGAAATCAAACTGGTGCTGGGATACGGGCGTTGAAAGAGCTGCTTGCCTCATATCAACTGCGAGAGCGAGAGCTGCATAGCGAGCTGGATAGCGCACGAAATTCGTGTCTGAGGATGGCCCGGCGACTGCGCGATCCCTTCCAACACATTGCTGGGTCTCTGCGAGAAGGTGAAGACAACATCGAGAAGAACGGTGGTGACGAAGATGACAACGAACACCAGTCGGAGGGCATTGATCAGTTGCGCGAGCACTTGGCTGCTGCGGAGCAGCAAATAGCGGAGGGGATGAACCAGCTATCAGAGCAGGCATTAATTATTGCCGACCTTGAGGCGAATAATACAAACCTGACGCGTGAGCTAGAGAAGCAGCAACAACAAATTGCTCCGAGTCAAAGCAACGACAGTGGGGTTCGCGCCATCGCTGAAATGCACGCAGCATTGACGCGTCAGCTGGAAGAAGTTCGCCGACTGACACTGCAACAGCAGCAGAGCCCGCAGAATCTGCAGCCGGAGCGTGCAACTGGCAGAACGGTAGAACCGAGCTCGTCGCCAAACAGCCCTACACAGAATCCAGTCAATGCTAACGAGCTCGAGAGCCTTCGTGCTGCCAAGGCACAGTTGGAGTCACGGCTGTCGAACAGTAAAGCCCACTGGATGGCACTACTGGAGCAAGTCGAGCGACGATGCGCAGAGCTGCTCACGAAAAATGTCATGTTGACCGAGGACAATGAAAGTCTCCGGCACCACCTTACGAAGGCGCACAAGGCACATCATCAGCAGCAGAAGTTCTCACACAGTCCACAGTAGACGCCTTGGGAACTTGCTCGGCCTTCTGTGAGGAATACAACACCATTAACAGCACAGCAAGACATAAAACGCCACACCTACTTACATGCTGATTTTGATTCTTGTTGTCAATAAACCCAGCGACTGCACTACGAAAACGACTGCGCCAGCTAATATACTTACAAGGCGCTATAGCTCTGCTGCCACTAACTAGCAGCAGCTTCTGTACCAACGAGAGACGCTGGCCAATGTGTTAGAATATAAGGTCGACACCACGCTGACGTCTACGGATGAATGTTGTTGCTGCGAAGCTGGAACGAGTCGTACTGCCGCGTCCCCCATGCGTTATAGCTTTTTCGCAGCAAGTGATCCACGCGGTGGCGAATATCTCGCCGAGTAAGGCCAATACATAGTCGCGTGCGCAAGTCGGCAATCACACGCGCTAGCTTCGCGCCGTCGAAGCAAGGGAACGGAGAGTGCTGCCCAGTCGTTTGCAACAGCGCAACGATCTCAGCTTGGTACCTTTGCAGCACCGAAAAGCCTTCGCACAAGCAGTGACGGAACCGTTTGTAGCCGGAAGATCCTAGACCTCCCATTACATCAACCATCTCCTTCGTCAGCTTGAAAGGTGCATCTTCGACGCTAAACATGCCACCAGGTGCAATGCCCAGGATGAAGCCAAAATCGATGTGAATCACGCGGCCCTCTGCGCTCAACAAAATGTTGCCGTTGTGCCGGTCCTTCAGCAGAAGCACATAACTGACAATTGAGTATGCGGCCATACTTTCGATGAAGCGCCGCTGAGCTGCCTTAAACTCAGCGCTGGCTGGGTCGCCGTACACACTATGGAAATAATCCTTCAGGTTTCCGCCTGGGAATGTTTTCTTCAGATGGTCCAGCGAACAAGCATCTGTAATTGTCTCCAACAACCCAATGTTGGCGCCAGTCGCGACGATACGGTACGTGCGCAGCCACAAGTGCGGCGCCTCAAACTCGAAGATAGACTTAAGCTTGTGGATAAGCTGCATCGTAAACACCTCCTGCCGCAAATCGTCGTTCGTTTTGATAATTACTGAGAACAGGTTCCATCCAGGCAGTTTGCCCATAGGGGATTCACTCTGGATACGCGCCTTGCGCTCCTCCCAGCTCTCGCCAAACACTTTGCTGTCATACACAAAGTTCTCCACTCCACGGCGACCAGCACGTCCTCCACCACCCATCTTGCTGCCGCGACTAGGTTGCGGCAAGTGAGGCATGATGCTTGTGTGACGCCTGTTCGATACTGAAGCTTCACGCCCACTATTTGGAAGTGTCATGTGTCGACCCAAAATTCCGCCAGGACCGCTAGGAGCGGAAGGTCTTCGTTCGCCCGTCCGAGTAGTCAGCGGCATGTTGGAAATGCCACCTGTCTGCAGTGGGGCTAAATCATCTGGACAGCTCAGTGGTAAGTTATCCCGGGCTGCAACACTGCTAGTCGGCGTAGGCGTCGCAAGTGTCGAGCTACTGCAAGGAGAAAGCATCGTCTCCCCACTCGACGACACGACAGAGACTTCAATTTCATCTAGCACTGCAGACTCGAAAAAGTCGAGTTGCGAGGACGAGAGCTGCACACAAATGGGCGAAGCCGGTCCGTGTCACCGTCTCCAAGACCGAAATCACCAGCACTCTGCACTGGCACAGTCTCCACAAAGATAAGCGTCGGGGCACGCATTTTCGTCGAGAAAACCTTTCCTTCTGTAGGCGGGATGCGAACTACTTGATATAGCTCGTCAGATGCAGCACTTAGTGGGTAAAGCGCCGAAGAACGGAGCGAGGCGTTCAATATCTCTAGCTCACCCGCCAAGAACTTTCCTCGGTCCGACACGGGCTGGATGTGACGAAGTCGCTCGCTAATGGCTGCTAACGACTGCACAAAACTCACTTGCTCAAGTACAAGCGACTCGATCCCGCCCCCGGGTAGTCGTCGCCAAAGTTGCCACTCTCGACCTCCAGCGAATCGTACAGAATACTTGACTGAAACTCACATAACTCAATGCCAGACGCTGCCAACTCGGCAGCGCTGTCTTCAAACTCTGACACGGTGGCAGCGTTCAGCCAACGCTCAATCATTGAATCAGGCTCCAGCGAGATGAGCTTCTCCAGGTCAGAGTTAATCTGGCGCAGATCCGCCAAAATCTGAGCAAGTTGATGCTCCGGGCAATCCGCAAAGACCAGGTCTTTCCAGATGCTAAACATCCGCGAGCTGTCCAGCGCCGTGGTATTTGGGTACAGGAATCCTAGCAACGATAGCAGTGTGTGCGGGTGAAGGTCGTGGCAATTGCCGTCACCTACAGATGCCTGCGCGTGCCAGATCGTTTGCAGTGCAATTCGTGGTGAACGGCGGCAGATGGCGCGGATGTACCGCTGCAAGTAAAAAGCTGGGCAGCGCAGCGAGGCGCTGGCTCAGCATCCAGGCACTGCACGAGATGCAGGATCTGGTACCACAAGTTCTCCACCCGATCGACGCACGTTTCCGTGTAGAACGGGAGCCGCTCGCACGCGACCCGGAACAAATGCGGCTTCTTCCGCGTCTGGTACAAAATCTTAATGGTCCGATTCAGCGTCATGGGGCCATGCCGCAGTTTGTGCAGTGTCCGCGCTAGCATCTCGCCCGCCCGGCCCTGTGCAGCTGCCGCGTCACAGCGCGCCACCAGCGCGTCCATCGACATCCCGCGCTCCCCCATGGGCTCTAGGAACCGCTTCGTGGTCCTTAAAAAACAATAAACTCCTGTCGTTGAGCACAATGGCCGCAGCACCGTCGGGCGTAGCGCAGGCCAAGGTGCTGGAGTCGAATTCCGTGGTTGCAGTGGCGCGTGCAGAACGCCTGCGCGCAGGACGCACAGACCACTCGTCGCGCGACGAGCGGACGGAAGCGCACGAAACACTCGGCACAGCCAGCGTCTCCGACCACATTTGACGGTGCGGACCAACTGGACGAGACCGTGGAGGGCGCCGACGTGATGGACGTGGCGTCCGAACCTGCCGCTGGTCGCTCCGCTATGGGCGACGGAAGGCGCAGGGCGTGGGTCTCCAGTCCCCGGCACAATCCGCCGCTCGTCGCTATTGTTAATGTGGCTGCTATTGGTGACGTGGCTCTTGAGCGCAGCATGGAGCTGAGTCACCCAGGCGTCTCGATCTCGCGCCGTCTCGGCCGAGCACAGCAGCAGCTTCTTGGTCGTCGTACGCACCGCAAACGCGTGCGGATACCTGCCGAGCGCGCCGCGTCCGTCCCAGGACTCGACGCTCTGCACCCAAATCTCGCCGCGCAGCTGGCTGTCCGTCTCGGCGCAGTCCTGACGACGGTACCAGCGCAGTCGAGCGCCCTGCAGCACGCAGAAGCGCCAGCTGCCCATGTACACGCTGCTCGAGTAGCGTTTGCGCAGGTACCCGCCGAAGAGCTTCGGCTGTGGTTGCTGCATCGAGGCCAGTGACGCCGTGGCGCCCACAGGCGTCTCCGGCAGCGCGTCCGCGTGCGGCATGAGGCTGGGAAGGAGCTTTGGAGCTTTGGGGGCCGAGGCGGATTCCGCACTGGGAGCGTGCGGAATGGCGCCGACTTGACGTTTGTATGGAGGCGGACTGGCTTTTCTCGTGCGACGTGCTGAATGTATTGGATTGGAGAAGACACTTGGGGGTTGTATGGAACGCGATTCGGCGAATGCTGTCAGGATTGGTGACCGGATCAGCGACGGCGGACCAGACGAGATTGAGAGCAGACTGAAGAATTGAGTTGGCGAGCGTGGACTCCATGAGGATTTTGGGGGCGGATTACGGTACGATGCGTTCGAGTTTGCGGACTTTGCCGTTTACAAGACTCGCGGTTTGTTTCTTCTTTGTTCCCCGCGACGCCCGTCAGTGCAAGTGCTTGCTGTTTCCTTCGCCTGCTGATCTAAACAGCACAATGTGCACCGCGGCTACAAACGAAAATGTTGCTCATTGTCTTGGGACAGTGGTCTATGTACTGCATTGCCAATGAGAAAATCATGTTCAAAGACTGCAGGCAAAAGGAGATTGAGGCGACACATGTGTTTGTGGTGACGCCTGATAAATTGACAAAGGGCTGGACAGATGAACCCCTCAATTGTTATAGCGTCAGGAACGGCAAATTATTCCAATCTTGGGTATTCCCAATCTCGGGGTGTGCCGTTTTAGGGGTACACTAAGGTGCAGCTTCAGCATTCATCCTGCAGAGCACCTCCTAGCAGCCAACTAATTGTGCTCAGAGCTCACAGAGCTCATTTCGCAATCTCTCGCTCATTAGCCATGTCGTCGCCAACGAAAACATCTCGAATGTCGCTCACCAACGCTTAAATGCTGCAAATTTGTCAGCACCACACGCAACACCCATGGACTCAACAAGTACCCGCTGCCTGGAGTGCTACGACATTTTCTCTCGGACGACTACCATCTCAAGTCTCGAAGATTCTTAAACAGAAGAAGAGGTTGGAAGCGATACCACCTGGGCAGCTGACTGCACGGTCTCGTCATGCAGTCGATTTCCAGAGCTTGACTCTGCTCTCGCAAACTGGGTAACGTGGTGCGAGGAAAAAGGTGCCAACGTCACGGGTGAAGCCGTGAGGGTGAAGGCAGGACGCTTTGCAGAGATTCTGAAGCTCGATACATCTCCGACGTGGTCTAATGGATGACTACATCGCTTCAATATAAGGCATGGCTTCTCCAGTACGAAGTCGCATGGAGAGAGCGGGTCGGCAGTTGATGCACCAATCATTGATATTCAGCGAAAGTTCAAGGCCTATGAACTTCGCAACATATTCAACATGGATGAGACTGGGCTGTTTTTCTCAATGCCTCCCGACCGCACTCTAGCTGAGAAGCGCTGCCGCCAAAATCAAGGATTATCTCAGATGGATAGGGAAACTTTTAATTCGTGCCGATGCTACAGGAGTGTCAGACAGAACGGTGAGCGGACTTCGTGCAATGCAGCGATTATTCCGAGAGGGATTGGGTAACAAACAAGGACGGAAGATGCAGGTGACAATGCTAGACTTTATAGATCGACCCGTACGAATTTGAGTTTAGCCATAGTTAAGCACCCTTTGACGGAATATATGTCGATTTCTTATTCCACATTTCGTCAGAGGGGGTTTAGTAATAATTACTTAGCTTTGTATTCCACGTGTGCCTAGTTGGTCATCGGGAACCAGTATTTTATTCCATTTGAGGGTGTATTCCAAGTCCAGGATTACTAACGAGGGATTCATTTGTTGCAGAGGCTCGGATTACCCAAAGTATTGTATTACTCACTACTATTGTTACGTATTAAATGAGCTGTATTAAAACTAATACCTCGATTCTTAAAGGCTGATTTAATATTACCCGTATTAATATGAGGCTTCGGATTTGTATTAGATGTAAAACGTTTTAATACTTTGGCACTTCGGAGGTTGTGGTCGATATAATGGCAACAATTCCGTCCCTAGAAGCAGTCCGCGAGTCAAGTGACGATCCAGCCCCGTTCTCTCTCACCTCTATCGGGAGCTTATCCAACGACATCTCCGCCGGAGATCCGTTTTTGGATAGATCTCCTTCAGTGCAATAGTGCTCCAGCGTATCATCTTCCAATTTTATTACTTCTTAATGTTTTCGATCTAAAAACGATTGGAAACATTAGCGATGCGGTCACCACGCCATCTACGAACTTTAGAGGTGACTCGGGCGACGCGTGAAACAGACACATCTGTGACAGGACCGCCACGAAAACGGACACTACGCTCGTCGACACGAATGTGGTGGCCAAGAAGACCAACGCAGTGCGGATGCAGCAACCACTTAGTCACTGACCTACACTGACGACACGACCGACGCAGCGGTGACAGAAATCGGTACTTCCGTGCTCAGACCAACACCGTGTCGGTCTGAGCACCGTGTCGATGATACGGTGCTGCCGGTACTGATCACGTCGTCCACACCTGCTCCGACAACACCGACGGAAGGTGCTGAGACGCGTGCTAGATTCTGATGCAAGCAACTCCGGCAGCGATGGACAGATCAACGACTACACAGCGTACAGACTTGACCTCGGCACCGATTACGCCGCCAACCGAGGAGAGTTTCCTCTGCTCAATAGTGTTTCGAGAAAAGTATTATTACAGGGATTAATCATTTTCATACGAATACTAGTGCTCACCTAAAAACGGTATAAGTAACACGACATAATATTATTAATCCTAATCTCGGTATAAGTAATCAATAATACTGATACACGATTTTTTCGTTAATCCGAACCTCTGGCTTTTAGCCAGCCGAAACCTCTGTTTGTTCTGAACTGTTCTAGTTATCGAGACCATCGTGGCGTGAATACCGTGTGATTGCAAAGCCCACCGGAGCAAGATACGGCCAAACACCAATAAGGACGAGTAGATTAAACGCTCACCGATGCTCAAATACAAATTTGAAGGAGGTTTATGTTACTACTGTGACGGCAAGCGAAGATAAATATTGACTAAGCTGCGCCAATTCTAGTCGACGATAAACTAGCACATTGTCGAAAGCAAGTTCAGCGTCAGCAGCAGGTTCTGGTTTCGTGCACTTGCGGCGGCAATGAAGTAGACCCACTTTAGTAGTTCACCTTGACGCTTGTGCCATCGACCGAGTCTGCCGGTGTTTCGATGCGCTGGAGGTAAGACAGCCAGGATCCTGGATTTGGGACGTCAGGATTGTCGATTTACAAAACGACGTGCTCCCACTCGTGGCGATGGCCCCTTTGAAAGTATCATACGTACTCGATAGCCCCAACCCGCGAGCGACGAGACACTTGCAAACCCCATCCAGATCCTTGCATTATGAACTCGGTGCTTGTAGTGGGTGGTTGCGTGGAAGCACAACCATGACCACACGCATGCAGTTGAGTGGCGACAACAAGTCGTACGTACACGTGGTTGCTGCCAGCCATCATGCTGTGGACCAAAGAGTGTTGGACCAGTACTGACGTGCGTCCGCCAGCTCAAGCTGGTACTATTGTGGTAGAGAGTGGAGGCATCACTAGGACGCTAGTGATGAAGAGTAGAGTTGCTAGCTGGCGTGCATGTTTTAGATTCTCACTTTTGCTTTTACCTTAAAGCCAGCAGCACAATACAATCGGCCTCAACCCTTTACGAAGTGCCAGCTTCCCCGATTGTATTTGCCTTTCAATTACGACCTACTACAAAGAATTCTTTAGCGGTGCTAAGGTCAAGATGTGATCGACACGCAACAACCCGACACCTCCGGTACCAGCGACTTCGGATTCGGCTGGAACTTCAACGGTGCCAATGGCACTATTTATGCCGCTCGCAGCTCCCCAGCTGAAAAGCACGTCGCACGCTGCTTTGGTGCAGTGGCGAAAACTCCGACGTGAGTACGAGGAAGAGGTGGCAATGAGGTGCAGCAACGACGAAGATAAAATGGCCGAGGTGCTCGTGAGCGTAAAAAGTCGTCTAACAAGCGACTCCTTGAAGTCTGGTGTGAGTTCGACTGGGGCGTCGACATTGAGACGGTCACTGATGAGTTCATACTGGGCAAGATTGACGAAATTATTTCGTCAGTGAAGAATAATTCCGTTCCAGACGATGCCGCTCTGTTCAAAGAAAATGTCGTGATAGACATGGCAGAAAGTGACGTCAAAGAGCGGGTGATGCAATTCTTTGCCAGAAGCAGAGAATTCATCGAGGAGCAAGGCTGGCAGGACTTTTTCACTGGAAAGGAAGGACTCCGGTTGAAGTGCAAGCTATTGGTGGAATCATTGCAACCACGTGGCTTGCGCGAGGAAATTGCGACTACTGTTAAGTATCAGTCCAGATCAGCCAAAGAAGACGAGAAGGAACTATTCAAAGTCATTCTAACGAAGGCATTTGAGCAGGACCGAGATTTTCAGCGTCGGAAGCGCTCCCGCTCCAAAGACCAGGGTGAGCGCAAGATGACAGGCAGCAAAATGCAGGATGATGAACCTCTCCAACACCGGTCAAAATATAGGAAGGTGGAGCGCGGCGGCGGCAAACAGGCTGGTAAGGGTGGTGCTACCAAACCGAACACTGCAAAGCGTGCAGCTTCAACCCCACCGAGCCGTGTTTGCCTGAAGTGCAAAGGCGATCATTAGTTGGTTCATTGCCCGACTGCTTCTGCTGATGAAAAGAAAGAGCTGCTTCAAAAGATGCATGCAACACGCGACGACAACAAGGCCCGGAAGCGGACTGGTCGCGAAGCTTGAAGGTTACGGCGCATAAAGGACTGCCTATCCAAGCACGACAAGACCATTGTGCTTGAAGAGACGCTGTCCACGCCCTATTGCGCCGATACTGGGGCAGAGAAGAGCATTATTAGTGCTCGGAAACTGAAGGAGCTTGTGAAGCTAGGTGGTCTTGGCAAAACCACCACGTTGGCAAAGCCGATAGTCTGCGAGACAGTGGGCGGGCACAAGATTTTGGCGCATCGCTCTGTGCTATTACAGATCATGTTGAACACTGCGGCTGGGCCTGTGAGACCAGTTAAACCATACAAAGTGCTTGTGATAGACGAGGACGAGGATGAGTTTATCCTCGGTGAGGATATCCTCGATGACCTGGGCATCAGCATCGATCGGCAATTGGAACAATTGGCCGAGCGTACTCGGGCAGATGATGATGACCCGATTGCATTCGACGACGACTTCAGGGCAGGCTATACACCGGATGAGGAGGTTCACCAAGCAGTGGAAATGATGATTGCGAGGGCTCTGGAAAATGGATTTCCGCATGAAAAAGAGGACAAGCTTCGCACTATTGTCTATATGTATGATATTTGGAGGCTCCATCTGGGTCCGGACCCTCCTGCTAAGGTTCCACCACTTAAGCTCCGAATGAAAAAGGGCGCCAAGCCTTTCAGTTGCAAACCGAGAGCGTACCCACCTCACGCACGGAAATTCTTGAGAGAGTTCAACGATGAGCTGGTACGGCTCGGCTGGGTCTACGAGAACGCGTCAAGTCGGTGGGCTTGCCCCGCCCTCCCTGTCAAGAAGCCTAGTAAGGACGAGTTCAGGCAGACCAGTGACTATAGACCAGCCAACTCCGAGACAGAACCCATTGCTGGGGTCATGCCGATACTGCAGGTGATCACGGAACACGTCCGAGGAATGTGTTGTTTTGGCCTTTTGACTTCATCAAAGGATTTTGGCAACTCCCTCTTGCGAAGGCAAACCAAGAAATCTAAGCTATATGACCGACGCAAAGGTATACACACCAACGCGTGTTCCGCAGGGTTGCAGTGATGCTGCGCTGCACTTTCAAGTGACAATGAACGCTGTTTCGCCAAACTGCTCTACAAGCATTTGTTAATTTGGATAGATGACTTGCTACTCTACGCCGAAGACGACGATATCGTAGCAAGCTTGGCCAAGCTACGCGCTAGTGTTAGAGGTATGCACGGTGCGGTTGCAGATGCCCCGACTCAAGCAAACTTTTCTTAACAAGAAAATAGAACGAGGTGACAACATGGTCAACTTCAACGTGGGCGACTATTTACTGCGGTCCAGAGTGGACGAGAAAGAGCAGAACAAGCTGCTCGTCACGTGGGTTGGCCCATACGTGGTCACTGCAGCGCAAGAATTCAACGCCTTCAAGGTGAAACACCTCGTCACAGCCGACGAGATTGACGTGCACGCGTCAAGGTTGAAATTCTTTGCGGACCAGCACCTCAAAGTGACCGAGGAGTTGCTCGAGCACGTGGCTGCTCAAGGCATTGTTCTCCGGGTGCGCGAGTTGCTGCAACACCGATGGAATGACATGAGCAAAACCTACGAGATTGAAGTGGGATGGCATGGTTTAGAGCCTATTGAGGGCTCCTGGGAGCCTCTAGTTGCACTATACAAAGACGTGAGTACGTTGGTGCAAAACTATGTGGCCAAAACTAGTGACCAAAAGCTTAAAAACTTTTTAGCAGCTCTCACAGAGAGTACAGAGAAAATAAAGCCACTATGGATAATTATACTGTTTATCACGAGTGTGGTACAATTTTGGTGTCCATCTGATCAGTACTTGATCAAAGTGCAACCAAATCAAGTTGTATCCATCAGGTCACCACTTCAACATAGGATGGTACCGACTTATACAAAAAAGTACACCGAACGGTTACTTATTGTGGTGTCTCAAGATGAGTCAGCGAAATTTGCCGAGTGGTCAGATTGAGCTTGGAAGGGGACTGTAGTGGGTGGTTGCGTGAAAGCACAACCATGACCACACGCATGCAGTTGAGTGGCGACAGCAAGTCGTACGTACACGTGGTTGCTGCCAGCCATCATGCTGTGGACCAACGAGTGTTGGACCAGTACTGACGTGCGTCCGCCAGCTCAAGCTGGTACTATTGTAGAGAGTGGCGGCATCACTAGGACGCTAGTGATGACGAGTAGAGTTGCTAGCTGGCGTGCATGTTTTAGATTCTCACTTTTGCTTTTACCTTAAAGCCAGCAGCACAATACAATCGGCCTCAACCCTTTACGAAGTGCCAGCTTCCCCCGATTGTATTTGCCTTTCAACTATGACCTACTACAGTGCTGCAGGGTGCAAGCGGTGGCATAAATAATTTGCATCAGCTATTTTACAGGAATCGAACTAGTTTCGCTAACGGAAAGACATGGACACAGTGACCAGCCAAACAACGAGCTTTACCAACGAGACAACCTGCACTGCTTTGACAAAGGGAGTGAAGGAGCATGGTGACGGCGACGTCATCCAGTGGTGCCAAACTCACAACTGGTGAGCGGTAACAGAAACCTCTACACAAGATAGCTACAGAGCAAAAAGACCGTGTATTGCGGCAACTGGCACGGATATAGTATGCTCACCGAGCTAGCTTGGATATTTGAGTTTAATTCGACAAGAATCAGTAACACATGTACCACACCATTTATTGTTATTATTAGTTTCGCTAACGGATCGAAACATAAAAGTGTTTTTTTACGATGCTTAAAAATCATCTTGGAAACCCCGTAACAAACTCATGCAGTAGAACGTAATGAACATTCATTTATCTTAGTTTATTCTGTGAGCGTTTCTTGTCTCACCAAAACATGAAATCCCAACAAAGCGTTATGTTTGCGAAGAACGCTTTGAAGTAGTCTGCAGTGAAAGCGCACCGTTGTCAAAGGCGTGCACGCGTCTGCGCATCATCGATTTTTTGTTTACTTTCGACCCCCTCACGGCTAATACCTGTAAACTTCTCGCCGAAAATTGAACGAACCTTCATGTGACATGAGTCGTGCCCCATGAAGACGAAGATTCGAATGGGAGATGATACTCGCTACCCCAAAACTCCTGCGGCACTACCCCGTGCCATGTTTTCGGTACGTGAAGCGGTACACTGCAACTTTGGAGCAGACAAGCTTCCGCTCGATTTTCATCCAAAGCTGTCAGTGTAATTAAAACTTCATACGGAGTACTAAATTTGCGCTGCAGTCGTCTGCGTCTAATAGTTTTCATTTTCGATCTTGCTTACATCGCAACAAGTACTTCTTCACATCCTTCGTCTTCAACAATCTCGATGCCAGCTTTATTGCCACCTCCAGCTGAAACGTATCAATCTCGACACGAAGCCCATGAAGCCATGAACATCCATGCCCGACAGCATGGGTACGCTTTAGTTACGAAGCGCACGTACAATGACAAAGCAGGCAATGTTCGATGCGTCACCGACGCGTGTGACTGACACGGGCAGTATAAAGACATCTTTGGATGAAAATCGTGCGGAAGCTTGTCTGCCAAAACGTGCTCCAAAGTTGCAGTGTACCGCTTCGCGTACCGAAAACATGGCACGGGGTAGTGCCGCTGGAGTTTTGGGGTTGTGCGAGTATCATCTCCCCATTCGAATACATTCCGAAGCAACATACACAAATTTACTATGCGACGTGCTGTAGATTATTGGCAGGCTAGTAATATTTATAATATCGATAATTCCAGCTATACCAGACAGGCTTTTCTCGCGCAAAATTATTATATGACAGACCAGAGATGTCTGGCGATCGGATTAAATTTTCAGTTGTGAGCCAAAACCTGTAATGTGGACTGTACCTGTGTATGACCCCTTGCTTCCCTTCAAGCAACAGTCGGCAGTACCCTGTAGTAACACGACCACTTCATTTTCATTCTGATCGAACCGAGCTGGGCTGAGTTGCAAAAGTTTGGCGCAGCGACGACTAATTCGAACTTTACATTATCCATAGCTTCAAATTAACAGCTGAAAAAATGTCGTCGGTTGGATCGACGAATTTTAGCTCCGAACGTGGCTACTTCATCTCTTTGCTTCGTTTATCACCGCTACACTTGAAGTACATTTTTTTATAGACGCTAGACCGCCCTCAAGGAGTCTAATGCAATGTTGTCTATCATTTGTTGTCGCTCATCCACGACCTTGCGAAGAGCGCAGACAACAATATCGACAAGATGGACATTTGATGATGTGTCTGAGTCGGTTGTTATAAAGGTATCCCCCAGAGGAATTAGCGAAGCGGACTCGTATGGATAAATATATCTGGCAAGCCCAAGCTTTAGGAGACCAGCGGACCATGACCCAGCTCGATTCTTTCGTTTTGAGGAAACCCCAGAAATTAACGATGCGGTGTAATTTGTAGTCCCTCTACGAGAGCAACAAATCCTCCAGGGATGGCGTATCCTTTCACGACGATATGGCTGAGAAGTTGCAGCGTGCCTGTATTCTTGGGCGTGACCGGAACAGTAAACACTCTGTGCTGCTACTCCTTCTGCATACCAAGAATTTTCGTGTTTAGATTCGTCGGGTCGCTCCATGTCGTGAATTATAGTACTCCAGATCACGTGCCACGAGGCCGTCAAACCAAAAGGCACAAGCCTTGCTTGTCGGACCTTTACCATGAATTGATCACCGACAGCTTTGCCGGTCTCGAATTCATCAGCATCTTCGATAGCTTCGTGGTACCAGCTACCATCAAGTATAGCGGACAAGTCGCGGCAGCGAACGCTCAGCTTTTCACCCACTGCATTTAAGATACTGCGGTCGTTGCGCTGCAGCATTTGATCGTGCCTCAGAGCTGAAGTGCGCACGTTCACCTCGGCAAATTCACAAAATGGCTGCGCTTTGTGATACTCTTCAAGGCTCTTCAAAATCTTTTCGAGCGCTACCACAAGTTTGGCATTCTTTTGCAGCCGTTGTCGATGTTCCACGTTAATCTCGTGTGCTTTCTGGAGCTTTTCGCGCTCAACCCCAGCGTGCCATTTCTCGGGCTCTAGTTCGCGGCGTTGGTGCAGCCCTCTCAAACGCGATTCCAATACCTTGGATTCTTTACGTAACGCTAGTATTTCCTGTTTTCGGTGGAGCCACGACAAGTTGGGGTTCTTTCTTGGTTTTCTTGCCTTGGCTCTTGAACGTCGTTTTCCCGGATTGGTCTCTGCTCGCTTGAACACTTCAGGCTGCTGCTCTAGGTCATTTAAGTCTGAGTGGTCTGTTTCGCGCAGAAATTCCAATATGATCTCCATTTCGTTAGCATCCATTCTAAATGTGTGGTCTCCAAGGCAAGTGCCGAATTGCACGAAAACAACATCAATAACGTGTTTCGTGGATTAACTTGCAGTCTTATCGACGCAATCCATTGGTTTTGACGACCACACTCTGCAGCAATCTGACTACTGGCTTACCAGTTTTATTTGCGTCTTCGAAGACAGGTGTACTATCACTACACAGATGGAGAAGTGAGGACCCCATTAATTTCTAGTCGCAGGGGTGACCGATTATCTTAAAGGTCGAGGAACTGGTAGGCAGCACATCCGTTGAAAGCCGTGACAGCCGACTCGTACGTGACACCGTCTTTGGTACTGAAACCCGAGGTGATCCACGAGCCGATGGCCTTGTCCTGACCTTGCAGCAAGTAGGCAGTGTTCGTGGTAGGATCGACCGTGCCGAAGTATTCGCAAGCCTTCTGGTAGAAGCCGCTGATGCACGTCGAGTTGCCCATGAGGCGGTTGTTCGTGTCGACAACACCATCACGGACAGTGTCCAACATCTCGCAGTCACCGTCCGAGTCGCCCGACGAGTACACGGGGGCGGCACCCTTGTGCATCGGCTGCAGAATGCTCGTGACAATCTTGGCCTTGCCTGGGCCCCACGTGATCGGGTAGTCCTCGACAAGTTCGGCGGTGAAAAGACCAGCGTCGTCGGGCTTGAATCGGACGCCGTACACATTGTCGTCCGGCACCAAGTAGCCAAGTCCGAGGAGGTTACCAGCTTCGGCCGCGAAGAGCTCAGGAGACGCACTGATGATGTACACGTCAATGCCAGCCTCGCGCAGGCCACGCATAGTCGACTCCTGGCCATTGAAGGGACGAAGGCCCTTGGTGTACGAGCCCTCGACAGCCAAAACACCCGTCGACGTGTACGTGGGCTCTTCCAGCGCCTGGCCCAAGTTCCACCGGATGCTGGAACGGATCAACGTCTTGATCTCATCCTCGGTCATTCCGATGAGCAGGTGCGTGAACACCGTCATGGCAATCGTCTGGGCGCACTCAGAATAAGCGTCACCACCGTCCATGGCCTCCAGACCGTAGAGCAGGAACGAAATCTTGGCACGGAAGTTCTGGTACACGGTGGTCTCCTTAATCTCGTCAAGTGAGACGTTCGACAAGGAGCTCGCGGTGAGGTTGTAGGTGGGGGCGATGTACGCGTGGTACAGCGCCTCGTATTCCTTGGCGGTCTCCTCGAGAGCCGTGGCAAGCGTCACGTCCGTGCCGTTCACGTCCTGGCCGAGCACCGAGTTGGTGCCGTTGACAAGGCAGATGTCGCTGCTGTTGGCGTTGT
This sequence comes from Phytophthora constricta, assembly GCA_011947335.1. Taxonomy (NCBI): domain Eukaryota; phylum Oomycota; class Peronosporomycetes; order Peronosporales; family Peronosporaceae; genus Phytophthora; species Phytophthora constricta. The sequence continues at coordinate 35,850 of JAAVTI010000617.1, read as the reverse complement.
AGCCGAGCGAGAAGATGGACGTAAAGTTTTCCGGCGCGAAGCGGAAGTTCAGGTTGTCCACCTGGTAGTAGACCGACGTGTACGAGATGTCGCCGAACATGCACGTGTTGTCCCAGTCGAAGACACCGTAGGCCGTTCCAGCTTCACGGACGGAGCTCACATTGGCCAGCAGGTCGCCAACCACCTTGTTGTTATAGTCCGGGGCCTCTGCCGTGAGGAAAAAGTTGTCGGCCGTTGCGGTAGCAGCCAGGAGGGCAGCCGAAAGTGTGGTGGCGGCGATGACACGGACCATGATGGATGGTTGAGACGTGTCGAGTCCGAGTCAAGTTTGGGAATGACGCGGGTGTTTCGAGGCCGTGACCGAAAGGACCTTCCGTTTTGTGAGAGCTTCCCTCTCCACCACCGAGTGCACTCCGTCAACTAGAGTACTTTAGACCATGTGGGATTGAGCCCTTGGGATGTGGAGTCAAGCATCGAGACCATTGCACAAGCGTTGAACGACGAAGCCACGCCGAACTTGTCAGGGTCTCCGGCTTCGACGTGCTCTTTGCATCGCTCTGGACCACAGTCCTCGATGGCATTCGCGGGAGCTGGGGAATCTCTGGGTTGCACCGTTTCGGCGAGGGAGAAGTGTTGCAGTGATCCAAAGAGCAGCTTGTCCGCTCTGAGCACTCGAAGACTCGTTTGCGCACAGGAGATTCCCCAACACGGGGCATCTTGAGGTGTTGCTACCAATACGCAAGCGAATGTCGACACGACAGTCGAGCTGCTGTACTATCCGAGGCGAATTTTCTGCTAAAATAAGTGCCAGAGCTTGGGGAAAGTGCAAGAACCCTTTACTGCAGCAAACTTCGCTGCATTTAGCAGCTAATGCACCTACAGGTCGCTACTGCCACTGCCATTGAGCCATGGACACCGGACCGTTAAATGAGCTCGCCGGACCGGCTAGATGCTGGCTAGTGGGTAGGGTTATAAGAGGAATTTGCATTCGCTAAATTCCTTATTCACCAATCAACAATCTGATGGTATCAGATTCAAGTCTTACCGCTGAATCTGGATGAATCAGACGATAGTTGAAGCGACCACGCCTTTTTCTTTAAAAAGGATCCTTAAAAGGATCGAGTGGAGCAAAACTATCTCCAGCGAGGATTCTCTAGTACAAAAGCACGGATTTTGTTCTCTGACCCGAGTGCTGGCCGACGTAGTTACGACTATTCGAAGCGTTTGTGCATGTCAGAAGGAAAATACCAAAATGGTAATGTCGCTGCAACTTGAACATATATTAGTCACAATTCGACAGCGGTAGTAATCGAGGACTGGCTCATTGCGGTAAGGAGTGAAATAGTAGAGCGCATTTAAGAAGGTGGACATGCTTCTTGAGGAAAGTAGGAGGTTTGGGGGTCGTAGAAAGTTACGAAATGGCTCTTGTGGTTAAGCTGTTTGATTTTCTGTTGTAAACGCATAGCTGGCGTACAGAGCAGCGATACAGTTTGCACACATGGTTGGCGAAATAGTTCTGTGTCTACTACGCAGTTATGATATACATTCAGGAGACTTTCATACATCATGGGATAACGTTGTGTTGGTCTCAGTTTTAGGGCGGCTGGGTAATGAAATACCCCTTGACCCCATTCATTCTCGTTCTGAACAATGCGTGTGGATTCCTCGTCCAACCGTCTAGATCATCCTGATACAGGAATGCTAGCTCTTTCCTAAGTTACGCATACGAGAAGTCCACATAAATTGTTAAATTAAATCGTATTCAACTCATTATGGGATAACATTACCACTTCAAACCCATTTTATTTTTCAGCTGCCCGGTGCGCACTCCATCTATGCATTAGATTCCAGCAAACGTTTACCAAGAGCGCCATAGCAAACTCAATGTACAAGACTGCAGTGTCGTGTTATTTAACCGCAGTCCATTGATACTACGAAATGTTAAACTCAAGATCACTAACATTCCTCGCCAGCGATGAGCCATGTCCACTTGACCACGACTCTTACGCCAACGTGCCCACACCAAAGTTCTCAGTGGCAGCCGAGAATTGCGACGCAGCAGCGATCGCGAACCCGCCGATCTGCGTCTTGTAGCCGCTCAAAAGACTCGTCACCGCGTCTTCATTGTACCCCGCCAGATCACCACTGTTCGTCAACACGTTCAGTTCACAGTCGCGGCCGAGACTCGACTGACACGCACTGCCCGACGTTGGCACGAAGAAATTGCCGTCCGTGTCGTCCACGTTCGGCGTCGTGACGGTATCGAAGTAGTTGCCCTCAGCCAGCACGTAGGCGCTGGCCGCCACGTCAAAAGCGTGGCCTGAGTTGTCGGAAAAGTAGTTGTTGGCGGCGTGCACCACAACGCTCTGATCGGCGGTGCCGCCAATCTTGGGTGAGCGTCCCGACGTCTCGTGGATGTAGTTGTTGACGAGAGAAATCTCTGTCGTCTCACCGTACAGCAAGAACCCCCAGTAGTGGCGACCGTCGCACGAAGCCGAGTACTCAGTGTTACCATCGAAATCCGAGTTACTGACCGTGAGACCCTTAGCACCCGAGAAGTTCACCACCATCATCTGACGGCCGATGCTCGAGATCTTTACGTGGTCGACCCAGATGCCCGACGGTGCCGTGTCATCCGCACCGCGAATCGTGATGGCGTCGCCACCCCACACGAGGTGCGGATTTAACTGTGTAATGTGAATGTTTCGCACGATCACGTTGCTGCCTTGGATGAACAGACCCTTGCCGTAGAGCACGCCATTCAGTCCCTCTCCAACGAGAGTCTTGTTGCTGGCCACTACCAGCGGGTTCTTCGCGGCGTTATCATACGTCACCTCAACAGAGATACCATCGCTGTCACAACCACCCGTTTGGGACATGGCCGTATCGCCGTCCATGAGGATGACATCCTGGGACTTGTATCCGTTGTTCTTGGCGATGCATTCTTGGTTGAAAGTGGGTCGACAGCCCGACTCGGTGGTCGATCCTTCGGTGCCGGTGAAATTGAAGATTTGCTGGAGCACGATGACTCGTGGCTCATCGTCACTGAGATAAGTGGAGAGCTCGTCAATGCTGGTCGGATAGACTGGATCGACACTACCGCCACCAGTGGTTCCAGCTGCAAAACCAGGAGCTGTTCCTGAACTGCTTGTGGTTGTACTGGTGGTGGTAGCTGAAGAGGAACTTGTGGTAGGGGATATGGTGGCTGCAATTGATCCCGAAGAAGTGGGGTTGTTGTTTGGGCTGTGCTTGTCGAGCTACCGGAAGACGCAGTCGTCGTAGCTGTTGTGGTGGAAGCTTCTGTCGCTGTAGATGATGTCGTGTCAGTGGTTTCTGTGTTGGTGCTTCCTGCAGGGTGCACAGTCCCTTGAGTCGTGTCACTCGATGCCGTACTTGTCGTTGACGTGCTGGTTGTACTTCCCGACAATGCACCAACACCAAAGTTGTCACTCACAAGGAACAGCTCCGCTGCGTCTGCAACATCGACTGTCAAAAATCCTGACACCCCAGCGACAGTTGAAATTGCGGTGTCCTCGTTGCGGTTATCAGATGACAGCGTACCGCTGTCCACAAGTACGTTCAACAGGCAGTCACGAGATAAATCAGCCTGGCATTGATCCTGGTTGCTGGCGGTGGGGACGAAGACGGACCCTGTACTGTCCTCAACATTGGGCGTCGGCTCTCCGTCAAAGTAGTTGCCTTCAATAAGTACGTAGGCGTCATCACCAACATCGAAAGCGTGTCCCGAGCAGTTCCACCAGTAGTTGTTCGCAGCATGCACCACGGAGCTGTCGATCTTGGGCGCGCGTCCAGATACATGGTGCATGTAGTTGTTCAGCAGACTGACTTGCGTGTCGTCGCCGCTGAGGATCATAGTCCAGTAGTGACGCCCGTCGCATGAGGCTGAATACTCAGTGACACCGTCAAACTCGCAGTTGCTGACCGTGAGGCTGTTGACGCCGGCAAAGCCTGTCACTAGCATTTGTCGACCGATACTGGAGATCTTGAGGTGGTCTAGCCACACGTTCTCCATGGCTCGGTCATCGGTGCCTTGCATGTAAATAGCGTCACCTCCCCACACAAGATGCGGGTTCAGGTCGGTGATGTGGATGTTCTGCACGATGACATTGTCACCGTCGATCCAGAGGCCCTTGCCGACGATCACACCGGTCGTGCCTTCACCCACAAGAGTCTTGTTGCTGCTCACGACCATGAAGTCTTTTGCAGCATTATCAAACGTCACGTCCACTGCGGTTCCGTCCGAACATCCTCCCGTTTGGGACATGGCTGTGTCGCCATCGTTCAGAATAACATCTTGAGACTGGTAGCCGTTGTTTTTGGCGATGCACTCGCGCGTGTAGTCCGGACGGCACCCCGTCTCAGTAGTGGAGCCCATGGTGCCACGGAAGTCGAACTCCTGGTTGAGCACCACAACGCGAGGCTCGGAATCCTTGAGGTACGAAATCAACTCGTCGGTCGTGGTCGGGTACACCGGTTCAATGCTACCACCACCAGTGGTGCCCACAGCGATACCCGGAGCAGTACCCGTGTCAATCGTTGCAGCTTCGACCGTCGGAGTTGAACGAGACGCGAGTCGCATCGCAACGACTACCACCAGCAAAAATCTGAAGGACGAATGCATGGTCGCGGAGTTGGTGGCGATGCCTACGAGGCTGAAAGGCTGGTTCAACACCCGTCAAAACGAGAAATGAGCAGGACTGATGGTGCCGTGACTGTCGACCAGCTGGTTGCTAGCTAAACTCCTGTTCGCATCGTGACAAATCCTTTCGGTGGAGGCCACTGTGTCTATCACGTGGGCAACATTTCAACCACGAACGACGTTCATCAAGCGTCTTCGGATCACTTTTAATAAGGTAAGGCAAAATTTGCTAAGCGTATAAGTCTCCGAGGCTCGAAATGAGGAGCTGCTTGGACTCCAAGCAGCTCCTCATCTCGAGCTACAGAGACTTCAGCATCACCAATACAACGCTGTTGGGCCGGGACACTCAAGCCAAATTGACAATCGACCAGATGATTTTCAATCAGAGACTTCAATCCAAAACTATCCGAACACTCGACTCATGGTGACCACTGCAACCGACGAGGACCAGATGACCGGGTCACGTAAAGGATGGACGCCACATGGGGCGCGAACGCATTGCGCTTTCATTTATTGAGCAGAAAACTCAGGTACAGTATCACAGCAACATTGACATTTGAATTGATGTATAACGTGAAGCACGTTAAGACCGTCAAAGGAGCAGAGCACGGATCACTGTCTGACTCGGGGAATGCATTTGGCAGCATTCTGGGTGGTGCTCGTAGTCTCAGGAGCTGTCGTGGTGGAGGTTTCAGTCGCAGCAGAAGCCGAGGCCGCTGTCACCGCCGTGTCCACCGCGTCGCTGCTGGTGCTACTGCTCATCATTGCTGTCTGTTCAACATCGTTAGCTCCTGACGCAGTGGCCGCAGTTTGTTCCGTGGAACTTGCACTTCCAGACGAGCTAGTGGATGTTTCAGAGGCAGCACTTGACGTTGAACTTGCCATGGTTGACGTGGTCGACGCACTGGTAGATAGCGCACCCACACCAAAATTCTCAGTGGCAGCCGAGAATTGCGACGCAGCAGCGATCGCGAACCCGCCGATCTGCGTCTTGTAGCCGCTCAAGAGACTCGTCACCGCGTCTTCATTGTACCCCGCCAGATCACCACTGTTCGTCAACACGTTCAGCTCACAGTCACGACCGAGACTCGCCTGACACGCACTGCCCGACGTCGGCACGAAGAAATTGCCGTCCGTGTCATCCACGTTCGGCGTTTTGACGGTATCGAAGTAGTTGCCCTCAGCTAGCACGTAAGCGCCGGCCGCAACATCGAAGGCGTGGCCGGTGTTGTCGGAAAAGTAGTTGTTGGCGGCGTGCACGACCACGCTCTGACCGGCGGTGCCGCCAATCTTGGGTGAGCGTCCTGCCGTCATATGGATGTAGTTGTTGACGAGAGAAATCTCTGTCGTCTCACCGTACAGCAAGAACCCCCAGTAGTGGTGACCGTCGCACGAAGACGAGTACTCAGTGTTACCATCGAAGTCCGAGTTACTGACCGTGAGACCCTTAGCACCCGAGAAGTTCACCACCATCATCTGACGGCCGATGCTCGAGATCTTGACATGGTCGACCCAGATGCCCGACGGTGCCGTGCCATCCGCACCGCGGATCGTGATGGCATCGCCACCCCACACAACGTGCGGGTTTAGCTGCGTAATGTGAATATTCTGAACGATCACATTGCTGCCTTGAATGGACAGACCCTTGCCGTAGAGCACGCCGTTGAGTCCTTCCCCGACAAGTGTCTTGTTGCTGGCCACTACCAACGGGCTCCTGGCGGCGTTATCGAACGTCACGTCAATAGAGATACCACCGCTGTCACAACCACCGGTTTGGGCCATGGACGTATCGCCGTTCATGAGGATGGTGTCCTGTGACTTGAATCCGTTGTTCTTGGCGATGCATTGCTGGTTGAAAGTTGGTCGACAGCCCGACTCGGTGGTCGATCCTTCGGTGCCGGAGAAGTTGAAGGTTTGCTGGAGCACGATGACTCGTGGTTCAGCATCACTGAGATAAGTGGAGAGCTCGTCAATGCTGGTCGGGTAGACTGGGTCGACACTACTGCCACCAGTGGTTCCAGAAGCAAAGCCAGAAGCTGATCCAGTGTCAATGGAAGCAGCACCAGCTATCGCTGCAGCAGCGACAATCGCTACCAGCGAACGACGGACGGACGAAAACATCTCGGGATGCTTGAACTCAATCTCACTTGTGCTGGAACTTGGAAATTGAAAACTGGGCTGGTCTCGAACGTCTGGAACGGACTTTGCGCTGTTTGAATTGTTAGCGTGAGGTTCATATGGTTTTGTGGACATCGCGCAATCTCGACAGTTGGTCGATTATGCGTCCCGCAAGGAGCATTATCACGGAGCAAGCAACAACACGACAAATGAAACCCGTTGAATTCAATTCAATGAACACGTTGATTCATGTCAATTGTGATTGGGATTATGCATTTGCACGATTACGCGGTCTGTGGTCATGTAGAGGTTGTAGCTGGCGTACCGGATGGTCAGGATGTAGCCTGGTCAACTTGCAGGAACTTTGTAGCGGAATGTCAGCTCACTTCCACTCGGCAGCGTCGTGGCATCAGGAATCCCTTCCGTGAATTCTTGCCCGTTGAGTGACAGTGCGATATGCACCAATTCATCGCTTCTGATGGGTAGCTCTGGGAGCACGAACTCTGCTGTGCGAGTGGTCTCAACAATCTCAATTGGAACCACCTAATGAAGCAATAAAAACAGTTAGAGAACATGACACTTGCACCAAAAGAGATAAACAAGAATGAAAACTTACCATCGAAACCCTCGACTCCGCAGCGACCAGCTTTATGCACGCAGCAGATGTGGAGACAACTTTGTCCACAGCCAACACCATTTTCGTGCCTGGCTCAGCCTCTTGTGGGGAGATGCTAATCACGTCTGGAACCGCACAGTAATTAAACCGCAGACTAGCGTCCGAAAAGTGCATGCCATCCAACGACACAAAAACTTCAACTTCTTCTTTTGTACCAAGCACCATGCCCTCCGCCACTGCAGCAGCTGTGGCTGCGTCGTCGGGGAACGGCAGGGGTGATGTTTGGAAGACAACACGTCGAGTGGATGTGTCCACTTCGTTTAGGTTAGTAGTTTCAATAGGGCGCAGGCAAGTTGCTGGCACAACCACATTACTTTCTCGCCACTGCAGCTTCACGGTGGCGTCTTTCGTGTCAAAGTGGAAAAAGTCGCCAGCCACAGCCACCTGCGTGCCGCCGGAAACAATTCCAACGGTAGGGAACAAACTCAACAAGCGGCCAGGCGAAACCATACCAAAGACCTGGCCTGCTGCCAAGGAGTCTTTACCGGTTTGCTGAAGAACTGGGATGACGTTCCTACCCGCGTTCATCGAGACCTGAAGTTGCGAGACAAATCCTGTCTTGGTGTACATTTTCCACCATTCGGCTGGTAATCCTTGAGTTTTAGGATTCACCGGTGCGCTGCACTCCCATTGTTGGAGCGGTGGAATTGTGCACGTGAGAACATTCCCATCTACACTTGAAAGGGACAGGATAGCCGAGACGCTAGCCGCTTTTTGGGAATCCTTGTCCTCTTTTCCTCCGCTAGCTGTAAAATGCACGATTCTTACCAACAGTTGGGCCACATCTGGAGGGAGCAATTGATTCAATTCGAACTTGATCGTTTGTGGCAAAGCATTAGTGAGGAAAGAGTTTGGGCTGACTCGAACAAGTTGAGCTTCATGAAGCCAAATAACATGTGGGGACGCTGGTCGTGGTAGCTCTTGCTTCCGGGATGATTGTAGTGCTCAGTTGTGGTCTTCTGAGAGAATTGCAGCCCACCATCATACGAGATCTCAAGCGTGTATGGGGTGATCTCACCACCATTGTTCGCAAATGCTGGCATTTTCAGTCTTAGCAATCGTCCAGTGATGTCGGTTGAGTCTCGTTCAGCTTCCTCTGCATCGTCTAGGCTTTCTGGTTGCTCGTCGAAGACCCAACCACTTCTGGTGCTCGCTCAGCGCTGATCACTGGAACAAGTTGGCCACTGTTTTCATCGACGCGAGAGCGAATAAATCGGATGATCGGGTGTCGACAAAGCTCAGGAAGACTGCCGCACAAAAATATTGTGACTTCCTCACCACCACCAAAACGAGCATCAAATACAGACACGGTGGCAGCTTGCGGTCGCTTGAATACAGTGAAAACTCGCCCATTCGATGTGAAATGTTTTCCGTTCATCGAGACCTCAACGGCGAACTCCCCAGGAATACGAAACTTTGGCACCTGGCATACAATCTCACCCGTATCTGCACAAAATGTTCCAAGAGTGCCCCGCATCAATCGACCATCCGCCAGCGGTACAAATCGAACTGTCAGGTTCTCACTCGGCCAGAAGCCACTGCCACGCAGTCGCAACTCGTAGCCTCCTGTGTGCTCGCCGCAGAGTGGTGCTATACTCGAAATATATGTCGGGGCAAATGCGAACAAATTGCGCTCAGTGCAGACTACCGACCCGATAGTTGTGTGTTGGAGATACTCCACACATCGAGGAACAAATTCACACTTAGCCGTCTGGCCGTGGCCTAACTTACCGTAGCTACCGTTCCCCCATGTAAAAAGTTGGTTGTCTGTCGTAAGCGCAGCCGAGTAGTTCCCTCCTGCAAACACCTTTGCCCAGTGAATCGAGTTGTCACACTCGATAGGTTTTGTTGGTTTTTCCCAACTTGCACTCATTTTCTCCTCTTCCTGTAATGCCCCCGTGGCCAAGCTGGCCGTACGTGTTCAGGCCCCATGAGAAAACTTCACCAACGTTTGTCAGAGCGAGCACATGATCGTAGCCACAAGCAATAGCAGCAAAAGGTTCGCCACCGAAGCCTCTCTCTAGCATCAAGTTAAGAGAGCTAATATTGGTCAGACCACCAATGGAACTTGGTCGAAGTGAGCTTCCACCGAGAAGATAAACGCTGCCATCAGCGAGCAGGACAGCAGTAAACGTGTTGCCACAGCAAACAGACGTCACGCTTGGCTCTCCAAGAAAGAAGGCCACGTATTTCGGCCACGCACAAATGCCATTGTGCACAGCATTCACCTCCTTCGACAGTGTTGTGAGGACCCGTCCGAGCTGTCCTTCATAATTCCGCCCCCATGTATACAAGTCTCCATTGTCCGTGACAGCAGCCGAGTGGTGCTTCCCACAAGATACTTTTGTGAAGAACAGCTCAGGTGGCGTCAACACCCGATGTGCAGTGCCTGCTGTGATAACCCCGACAACGGTTCTCTTTGGAGGGCTTGGTAGTCGCTTCTCCGAGTCATTGTTTTCTGGGATAGCAGGCGTCGCTGCACGACTGAGGTTTTGCAACGTGGATAATCCATCGCGATGTCCCAATTCACTGCAGCGCAGCACAGCACCTCGTCGACCCCACGAGAAAAGTTGGCCGTCCAGCGACAGCGCCACTCGGTGGTTCTTCCCCACTGCAACGTGGTGCACCTTGACATCTCGCAAACTGTCCTTCACTAACTCAGTCTCTAATGAATCTTCGAGGTTGGACCTAGACCACTCGAGTTCCCACGCATCCACCAACGCCACAAACTGGTCGTACGAACCGCACACTCCTCGTACTTTGCGTCCCAGCAGTGAATCGACCACTTTGATCTCGCCTTTGGTCTGCTCTCCACACATGTAGAGCATACCCAACTTTCCCTCCATCCCTTGGGGAACACCACGAGGTCTCTGTGCTTCGCTCGAGGCCATTGCGACGTCTTCGGTCGCAACGAGAATAAACTGAAAACGGTTGCAAGTAGGCGGTGCACCAGAGCGTCGGGTCCATTAGAGATCAAAATCTAAGCATTGATACATCAACTCCGCATCACCAACATCTTAAAAGATACTTTACTGTGCAAACAGCGAACAATGTAGTTGAAGTGCGACCTGTAACCTCAACATGGCTACATTTTGCCGTTCGAGCCGTGCTGACTCTTTTCATCTTTTCAGCCAATCATACCTCTTAATCCCTCTTCTAAGCCAATCACCGCCATCGAGTCAGACCATTAATCATTCGTCCACAGTCTCCATTAGCACAAGTACTGGTACTTCTGTAGCAATGTTGGTCCTAGTGTTGTTGCTGCTGTTATCGACATCTGCATGGGCGAAACCAGCGTCTTGCGAGATCGACGGCGCTAAACTCGTCCATTCCAGCTCGAAATACCTGATTGGCGGTCCTCACCGACCCGGGAGCGTCTACGGTCGGTGTCTGGACGGAGTCGTGACTTGCTTCGAAGACCGAGGACTGGCCGACGCGCCGCAATGGATCAACAGCCGCGAAATCGAGTGCGTTGACGCCTCGGAGCGACGTCGACTGGGCGTTGCAATTATCCTGGAAGAGGATATTTGGCCCGACCACATTGTGTGGTACCGAGTCAACGGTTCCTTTTCGGACTACGAGCTCGAGGTGATCAAGACGGCGGTGGATCTCTACAGCGAAGCGGACGTGAACGTGACATTGCAGGAATGCAAACCGGTGTCGATCTGCAATGGGAAATATGTCAGCATTGAGCAGAACGAAGACGCGTGCTACGGAATGGTGGGGTACGTGGATGACGGCAAGCCGCAGATCATGAACCTCGGAGAGAGCTGCTTTAAGGGCGGACCGGGCAATGTGGTGCACGAGTTGGGCCACGCAATGGGGCTGTATCATGAACACACGCACCCCGAGAGAGGTGGTCGTGTTGACGGATCAGAATCTGCCCGTATCAGCAGAAAACTACGCCAAGAAAACGAGTGACGAGGCGACTTTAAAGCCGTACGACCCTAAGTCCATCATGCACTACGGTCGCACAGCGGGCTCTGCTTCCCCAAGGCACAGTATCCGTTGAAATCATTCTGCGATGTCGAGATGACCAAGAATTGCATTCAGCCAGTCGAGCAGCACTGCAACACAAGTCGGGATTCCGAGATTGGTACCCGCGCAGTGCTCAGTGCCGGTGACATCTACACGCTTCGTGCTCTGTACGGCTCTAAGGATAACAAAACGGCGCATGATGTGGAGATTCCAAGTCTAGCATCATCCACTGCCGGAAGCGAAGGCGCGCCAGACTCCATTTCGGACATGGTCAAGCGCACCAAGTCGCCAGCAAGCTCTGGTTCGACTGAAGCAAGATCGTCTGTCGAGTTATCATCAAGTCTAACATCGAACACGGATTCTGAGGACTACAAGCCTGGGGATGTTCATGTTGACAGCAAGAGCGATGAAGAAGTACTTGAATGGTGGGAAAATCTGGAGAACAAAATTCAAATTCAAAAGAGCAAGTCCACCTCAAAGAGATCCCTCTCAATGGGTGCAAACTAGCGTCACGCAGCATACCAGGGCGATCGTGCGTACATACTGTCAGTTTTGCGTTTAATAATGAAGATGTGGAGTGCATTTAAGTTTGTACCAGAATCGTTGCGAGATTTTACGATGCCGTACTCATGTATTCAAGCATTCGCTGCAATTCCTATTTGTTGGACAGAGATTGGTGTCTCCGGTGAAAGAATAGCAAGCGAGAAGTGTGTGCCCCCACTACTTACAAGCAAGCCAAACCTCCACGTCTGAGTTGCACGGATTTCCGAATCCGCAGATTTTTCTCGTCGCAATATATGTCCGTGGTAAATATGTACAAGTACAAGGTGACTTAAATACAGTTGTTGAAGCGAATTCCGATTCAGATATGGTTTGAGTAGGTGCCATTTTTCAGAGAGGTCTGTAGCCAAGTTCGCCATGCACAGCGTTGCTCCAAGTGCTGTACTAGTAAGGTATGCCAACTCTGAAGCGGATATACGCTCGTTTTGCGGGCTTTTCAACTTGAGGCATGCACTGAAATTCGCTGAGGTCGCACCTCCCAGTGAGATATCCATCGCAACATATCTCGTTCCGGTTGATCATAGCCATGTCCTTGAGGTTGGTCAGTGTAGAGAATGATGTCAATCGAGGAATTTGTATTTCGTCGACGATATAAAACGTTTGAAGCCGCGTCAAGCCGTCCGGATCCGGCAGCGAGGACAATGAGTGAAGCACTACCAATGCCAGGTATCGCAGCGAGCGCAACTTCATGAGTGACGGAATGCACGAACCTTTACCCAAGATGCATATATTCTAGCTCGTGCATAATATGTTTGCAAATATTATTTGCAAACATGTCGGACGGTATAAACTCGAGCTGGTTTGGAGTAGAATGGCCTTCGAAATGCCACACTGACAGCAACTTGGATGAGAAAAGATCGCACGAAAAATAATTGCTCAAGCTATGGGGAGATGAACAAACACACAAGTTTGACGAATTAGTTCATCCACTCGGGTAGAATGGTGGTTCTTGTGTGCACAAGAATGAGATATTCAAGCTTGCCGCACCTGCGCAATATTTTTTTTCGGGTAGCTTTGGTACCGCCCGGTTTATGATTTGGACGATTCTTAGGTCTTCTGACGCTGCTAATGCTGCGAGATTTTTAGTAGTGTCAAGCGGGTTGATCCATTAGAATAAGTGGCAGATGCGGTATCCTGGTCGACGAACACAAGACCCGTACAATGTGTAGCTCCAATATTCCACTGATAGCTGGTGACGGCACACTGCATGTACTTCTCGCAGATTTTCTCGGTCGGGTACGAGAGAATAGATGAGGATGCTCCATCCAACGAGCGCAAAGCTGATGCTGCCAACAAACGGAAAATTTGTTGACTGCTACTTGAATGCGACTTCACGAGCGGGTTTCCGACATGGTTAGCACTAGTTTTTGTTCATGATGCGTCGAAATCTGTCGCTCATGATGTTTATGAACAAGAATAAGAATGATCTTTTTCTATTTGAAGAGCGATATGAAGTTGATTGAAAGTGGTAGATAAAATACACTTGTACCATAAGCGGAGCAAACACCGCAAAAAGAACTCCAACCTGTTTCATCGAACATGACTGTGTAGGACGACGAAAACAAAATGGTCTCAGCTGCAGGCTTACGTGTAAAACATTCGCGTAATTACGAGATTGGAGTCGGCGTCCCGGTGGCGTTAACGAGCAAAACCTACCAGCCAGTTGATGAGGAGAAATGTCGTGTAGAAGTATATCAGAGGCTTTGGGAAGCCATGATTATTGAGATAAGTGACTAGTGTAGTAGTAGGAAGATCAGCTTGGGAAAGTCCAACAGCGCGCTCTACCACGAAAACCTTCACATTCCACAAAAATATGTTAGAGTTGCTCAAGATTGAACAAAACCTCAACTCCAATCGATACGGAAAATAAGCTGTTGATGATACCGACCACGTGGAGCTATGACTACAGTTGTGCCGATGCCACCCAAAAACTCTTCCTTTTGTGTTAGCTTGCGGCACCATCACAAATAAATGTTCCTTTGCCTTTGAAAAGAGAGACTCGGTATTGCGCCGCGTGAGACTCGTTCTCTTGAAGCAGAAGACAAAAATCCGATCCCAAGGTAACCCATTCCGAAAAGCACCAGCAAAAGGATCGAAGAGGCTACAAAAGCAGTAGACGACTAAGGAATGAGCCAACACTGACCATTGTCAAATTCACTCGTGTCCATAATTGCATTGACCATTTGGGTTGGGTAGATTTGAATGAGCACCAGAACAAATGTCCATAGCGCCGATATAATGAACACTAGCGTCATCGGAATTCCCAGAACCCCAAATACCGCACTGAACGAGTCTGCACTTGTCAATGAATTCTGCACCATGACTAAGACCCTCAACAACACTTTCTCGTTCGAGTGGTCTTTCACGCTGTCAACATCCACGTCATCCGTGCCCAGCATAGAAGGCTTCACATTTGCAACCCCAAACCATTTAACACCATGATCGAACGAGCTCTGGCTTGCATTGCTCATTGCCAACTGGTTGTTATTCGCAAATAGCGTAGAGCAGTCCGGTTAAGCTAGCATGAGCCCTAGTCAAAAATCCTACGCCATAAACAGCACTAGCATGCGAAGTGTTAACTTTTGGATGCAACAATGTCTAAGGAGGCTATTTGTTTATGGTGTTTATAAAGTGGATAAATTCAATGTAGTTGTAATCGAACAGCAAACTCGTGATCTCAGTTGCTAAATGCCGAGGAAGTATCAAATCACGAAATGCCTAAAATCAATATTTAACATCGAATATTGCAAGCCGATACTTGCCACCAGCGGATCCTCCGCAATCGAGGATCATCAAGACGCCATAGTTGTGGTTCGGTGCAGTCCAGCTCTCTTCCACCTGCAAGTTCGACGTCACCATCGGCGTTCGCAGTGCGAAGTGTCCACACAACTACGCGGCTATTTGAAAGAGATCGAAAGAGTGCCATTGATGAGACTAGAGCCCATTCATCAAATGCGATAAGGTACTTGTCTCCAAAGACAAAATACCCAAGCCGAGTGAGCTCGTAGCAGCTCATCAGTGCAAAATGGCCTGGCGGGTCATACCTCGGCATAATGTCCTCGATATTGTTGTCCTTAATTGACGCGTCGATCCTTGCTACGATCATCGTCGACAAAAGCCGACGCATTCTTCGATCAATGTCAGCTACAATGTAAGTCGGAGAGCACCCGAGACCACCAACGTGTCTTGCTCGCAAAGCAAGAGCCTTCTCCACCCCGCGTAAATTCAGATTGGAGTTTTGGTCGCTAATCGGGAAGGACCGACAAAACACTACAGGCAGCAAATTGATCCCAAGGATACCCAACTTCGCGTAAAACAACTTTGTGACTCGGCCATTCATGCGCCAAGCAACATCCGTCGTGAAGTAATCCGCGAGTTGCAATTTCTTCACCTCGTCCGAGAAAATCACCGTCGATACACGGCCATCTATATCATCTAACAAACTGGAGGAGGCTAACGCCTGGCGGAAGTAATGCAGCAAACACAATATCAGCACCGTAGGCGTGAACAATACGTCAGATACTCGACGGCGCAAAACTTTAGCTAGCATATTGAGCAGGCTGAAGTAGATGAGGACGAGATGCACAATTCCTGGATAGACCGCAAACCAGGATTCTGCAAGTCCTTGTTGTTGGCCCTCAAACTCGCATCCCACCGTAAAAACGCTGCCAGTGTCATCTTCAGTCTTGGCATTGACGCAATCGGCAAGTATGCAAAACTTCTGGCGCCCGATATGCAACTAATGCCACCGCCGACCCATTTGGTGTTATCCCGAAGGACCCCTGAATGCAACGCTATGAGCGCCAAGAACCAAGAAACCAAAACCAAGCCGCCAGACACGTTTGAAAGAAGTGTCTCCCAGTCAAAAACGCTGCGTACGACAAGAACTTCGTCAGATTCGTAGATAAAAAGTCCCCATTCGGTCGCGTTCGCAATGTACACCGAGTTTAACTTGTGATAGCGATTGCCTGCACAGAATTTATCTCCCCACCACTCGAAATGAGTCTCACCCTCGCACTCAGAAGGACTAGAGCAGTCACTTTCTTCTCCTGAGCGCATGTCGAACAACCGAAACATCATATAATACGGGGGTCCCTTTATCGAGCTCGTCACATCCGAGTACCATAGCATTCCTTCGGGGTCCTCGTACCAACCATTTTTCCAGACACCACCCGGTCGCTTCAGCCACTCGATAGTTCGTTGTTCACGAACACTTTGATTGACACCACGAAAATTTGCCATTGCCGAAACACCACCATCTTCAGAGTATGCGTCTTCAAGTCGAAAAACACACGCATTTCCTCCCCACGTCGGTACAGCATGTCGAGCGTAGGCAGCATTATCCCAAAACGGCATGATCAACACGGGTAATGTGTTGGGAAGTAAGAACAAATTCTCGCTGTTCCAGTCGTCAACAACACGTAGATTGTCTCGGGTGAGATTCGAGTATCCCAGCTTCGAACAAGCATCCAGGATATTGTCCATGGTATCTGCGATGAGTGCACACGAGGATTGATACACAGGCAGTGCAATAGAATCCAAAGAGTCTGTCACTGCACTGATGTGGCGTTGTTTGAGTCGGTAGCCGTGAATTGCTGTGCCTGTCGAATCCTCCAGTATCGTGGCACCCGGTTCAGCGAAAAGTGAACTCACGACGCGAGGTTCGTAGAATTGACCATTTTTGACACAAGCTATGACGCGGTCGGTGTATGGCACATCGTTGGTGCCGACAATTTGTGAGGGACCAAGCAAGGGGCTTCTTCCATATACAATAGGCTGCGTAGTTGTGGTCGTGTCCCAGACAGCTCCCGTGAGTTGTGAAAATACGAGCCCAACGATGAAAAGACAAGTCGTCCAATGATACAAACCACTAGCTACGTCACGAATGTCAGGCCTTCTGGTGATTTTCGTACTGGAAGGGCGAGCTGAATTGGCGTTTGCATTGTTTTCAGGTCGTACTCGAGCTGCTGTCAAAGAACGTCGTGGTTCAGACAATGGTGTGCTTTTGGCAATGGCCTGTAAAATGTCGGCTTGTGTAGGAGCTGGTGATATGGATTGATGATATCGTTTTCGTGAAAAGCAGAACATGCTTCTGAGAACTCAACCGTCGGCTGATGTGTGCTCGGGGTTCTAGAGCACAGCACTATCATAGCAAGAATATACAAACCTGCTTTCGCCATATTTACTTGCCATTCTGTATTCGAGGCGCACAGATACCATTGATAACTTCGTGCAAGCAAAATAGTTATGTTCTTCATTGAGTTTTTGTCTTTATCGAGCGAGTCATGCTGAGTTCGCTCTGGCAAGAAAGGTGGTCAACATTTTAATACTACAAGAAGATATTCGCTACCAGCTAATCTTCGGATCGTCAAGACGCCAAACTTAAGGCTGAATTACAGTCTCGCCGCTGAAAACCAATTGCTTCAAGCTGCTGCTGTATCACTAACAGCACCGCAGGTCACAATAACTTCCCAGGTTGTGGCTCAGCAATGCATCGGAAATGGACTCCTCAGTATACAGAAACCACAAAACACGAATGTGCAGCGAAACTAGCGCTAAAACCCACATAATAAACCCGAGCCCAACTGGTAAATCCCGCAGTGATTCCCACGCTAAGACGCTGCGCATGACAAACAGCTCACAACATTCGTACAACAGATTTCGATTGTCGCCCACCTGCCAATTCGGGTCGCTCATCGAATTGATGACAGCATTGACATACATTAGAGAATGTCCGAGTCCGCCAACATGTCTTGCACGTATGCCAAAGGCCTTTCAACTCTTTTAAAACGACCTGAAGTATCATAATTATTGACAACTGGGAGCTAGAGAGATAGCACTATTGACAGCATGTTGATTCCAAGAATGTCAGGTTTCGCCGCAAAGATCAGTGTCGGTCCTCAATCGCTGAAGCCCCATTACCCTTATCAATTGTAGTATTGGTGTACTCTTACCAAGCTCTTGGTATGTGTTCGGCATCATAGTTGGGAAAATATGCACACCATGCCGGAAGTACGTGATAAGTTATGCATATTTCAGTTGTATAGGGGTCATCCTAGTGTGGAACAGCGTGAACACAGCCCCGTAAGAATGAAGACGCACATAACGAGAAACGCTTTAATTTATTCGTCAGATGCAGTGTATTAACATTGAATGCTGCAGGCAGATACTTGCCACCACCGAATCCGTTGCAGTCTCGGATCGTCCAGACGCCACATTTGCGGTTGAATCGATTCTAATTCTCGACCCCCTGCCAATTCAGCATCACTGCTTGCATCTTCTGGACGAAGCTTCCACACCAAAACGCGGTGATTCCAGAGGTAGCAAAAGGATCGGAATGGTGCCATGGATGACAGCAGATCCCATTCATCAAATGTGATGAGGTATTTGTCGCCGAAAACGAGAAATCCGAGACGAGTGAGCTCGTAGCTGTTAACGAGTGCAATCTCGCGAGATGTTGATACACGAAGTTTGTTATCACTGCTGTTATTGGCACTTTCCATGGTATCGATCATTCGGGGTCCCCTAGCCTGTTGATCTGTCGAGACAAGCGGAATCACGAGAGTATCGTGATCGAATTGTCTGCTCCTGTGGCTGTCGACGATATCGCACTGATTGCTTTGCCTAAACGAAGGAATAACTGAAGTTGAAAGTCGGGTGGTGGATAGATGACGATCTTTTGAATCGATAACAGTGATGATGTATGCCTGAGAGCGCCCAACCCCACCAACGTACTTCGCTTGTAGTTCCAATGCTTTTTCTACGCCATGCAGATCCTGCTTATCACCGCGTTTACTAATCGGAAAAGACCGAGCGAGCAACAATGGCAACAGATTAACGGCGAGAAGGCCAAGTTTTACGGCAAACAGCAGCGTCACACGTCCGTTCATTCGCCAAGCAGTATCCGTCGTGAAATAATCCACGAGCTGAAGTTTCTTCAATTCGTCCGAGAAAATTATCGTTGATACTCGTCCGTCGACACCTTTCAACCAGCCGGACGATGCGAGTTCCTGGCGGAAGTATTGCATCACGCAAAGAATAAAAACTGTGGGTGTGAAGAGCACATCCGAAAAACGGCGCCGAGCTGCTTTCGCGAGGATGTTAAGCAAACTGTAATAGACCAGCACGAAGTGGACGATAGCCGGATACACAACGAACCAGCTCTCGGACAGTCCGATTTGTTGTCCTTCAAATCTACAGCCCACGGTCCAAAATGCTGCCAAGGTCATTTTGAGTCTCGGCAATGAGGCCACTGGCAGCAGTGTAAAACTTCCTGCACTAGAAACGCAACCAATTCCCCCACCAAACCATTTGCTTCTGCCTCGAAAGGCACCAACGTGCAATGATACCAGTGCAAGCACCCATCGAATCAATACTAATCCAACGGACACATTTGAAAGTAAAGTCTCCCAGTCGAAAACACTGCGAATGGTCTGTTTTTCATACGACTCGTAGATAAATAACCCATATTCGCTCGCGTTCGCGATGTATAACGAGTTGATGTTGTTGCCTTGATCGCGTGAACTAAACTCTTCACCCCACCACTCAACATGAGCGACAGCTTCGCAATCTGTTGGCTCTGAGCAATCAACCTCTTTTTCATCTCGCATATCAAACAGTCGGTGCATCATGTAATACGGAGCTGCCTTTGCTGAGCTTTTGACATCCGAGTACCATCGCATGCCTTCGAGGTCTTCATACCAACCATTTTTCCAAACTCCTCCTGGACGCCCAAGCCACTCGATCGTACGTTCATGACGAACACTTTGGTTCACCCCACGAAAACTTGCCTTTGCAGAATTCGCTTCAGGTCCACCAAAGTAGGCATCTTCAAGACGGAAAATGCACGCATCGCCTTCCCACGTTGGAATGGCGTGTCTTGCGTATATTGCATTGTCCCAGTATGGCATGATGAGAATGGGTAGTGTGTTCGTGAGCCGATACAGATTCTTACTGTCCCAATCATCAACTACGCGTAGGTTATCACGCGTGAGGTTCGTGTAGCCCAGTGCTGAGCACGCATCGAAAATGTTGTCGATTGTGTGCGATATCAGCGTGCAGGTTGATTCGTACTTGGGCTGTACAGCCGAGTCCAGTGCATCTGCGATTGACCCAACACGACGTTGCTTGAGTCGGTAGCCGTGGATTGCTGAACCACTCGAGTCTTCCAGAACTGCCAAAACTCCCGGGGCTGCAAGCAACGAACTTACCAGTTGAGGTTCATAAACATTTCCATTGCGAACGCAAGCAACCACACGGTCTGCATACGGGATGTCGTTTGTACCGACAATCTGGTAAGGCCCCAGCAACGGACTTCTTCCAAAGATGAGATGATTCACCGTGGTTGTAGAATCCCATACAGCCCCAAGAAGCTGCGAACAAACAAGTCCGACGATAAAGAGGCAAGTTGTCCAATGGTACAATCCACCAACGAGATTGTGCACATTTACTCGAGAAAAAGTGGGTTAGTAGAGGCGAAAAGGGCATTTGTTGGGGGTTCGGGACGTATTTGCACCGCAGCTGAAGATCGCCACACTGTCAGCGTTTGTGCCTTCACAATACTTGTTGGATCGGCTTGAACGCTTTTAGAGCTTGCATCGGTAGGCGTTATCGATGACTTGCGCCGTATTTTCGAGAAAAATGCATGCTGGAACCTCAGACGTCAACGTGATACTTGAAGTGAAGTAACGTGGTTTGGCAGTCCGAAGCGATCAGGATGTGCCAAAAGATAAGGACAACGCATCATACAGCATAAATAGATAATATTGGGGTATCAATCAACTAATTATGTCCTGCTTCTTGTGTTCTGCTGTCCCACGTAAAAAAGGATTAATCCATTGTAGCTCGTTCATCACCTTTTCGATGTAACATAGGTTTTTATCTTCTCAGTGTAGTTGTTATCCAGTGATGCTCCGTGATTCTTAGGTTAAAGAAAGTGGCTAAAACTGTGCTGAGTTTCGGTACTGACAAACCGGTTTGATGCTCTCGACTTCCTGTTTCACGTTTTGCATATTACATCCTTCAATATATTAGCATTTTATGCTGCAGGAAGACACTTGCCACCAACGAATTCCTTCTAATCGGGGTCATTTAGACGCCAAAGTTGCGGCTCAGCGCATTCCAACGCTCGGCCTCCCATTAGTTCAGCATCGCCGTCGGAATTTTCAGCTCGGAGTGTCCACACAATTACTCGGTGGTTCCAGAATGATCGGAGCGGTGCCATAGGTGAAAGCAAGTCCCAATCATCAAACGTAATAAGGTATTTGTCGCCAAAGACAAGGTATCCGAGTCGAGTGAGCTCGTAGCTGTTTACAAGTCTGATCTCATAAACATCTTTCGCCGAATCTTTACAGTGGCCATCGATGCTTGGACCCTTTATGAGAGTGCCTTTATCCTGACGAAAACGCAGAAGAGGTATAATCGGAGCTACTGATGGGCTCCTTTTATCATGTTTACACTCTCCGTCACGGCAGTTCTTCGTAGCAGGTGCAATTGACTCTGCTACTAACCTCAATGACACTAAATGACGCTTGTTCGGATCGATGGCACCAACAATGTAATTCAGTGAGCATCCGAAGCCACCAACGTGCGTCACCCTCAATGCTAAAGCTTTCTCCACACCGTGCAGATCTAAGCCTGTACGTCCAGTTGCAATCGGGCGCGATCGAGCAAAGAGCAGTGGAAATAAGTTAATGACAAGGATACCCAGCTTAATCCCAAACAGCTCTGTCACACGTCCATTCATGCGCCAGGCAGCGTCTGTCGTAAGATAGTCGACCAGCTTCAGCTTTCTAACCTCGTCTGAGAACACTACTGTGGCTACGCGGCCATCAATGCCTTTTAGCCAGCCCGACGTTGCAAGCTCCAGGCGAAAGTAGTGCATTAAACAAAGCGAAATCACTGTCGGTGTGAACAGAACGTCGGAAATGCGGCGACGAAGAATTTTCGCGAGAGTATTCAGAATACTGTAGTAGATAAGCACCAGATGAACAATTGCTGGATACACGGCGAACCATGCCTCGGACAAACCAATCTGTTGACCCTCGAATGCACAGCCCACTGTCCAAAAAGCTGCTAATGTCATCTTTAACCGAGGAAGTGATACAAGTGGAAGATAGGCAAAGCTTTTCGCCCCTGAAATGCATCCGATGCCACCACTAAACCACTGACATTTGCCTTGAAGAGCTCCAGTATGCAGTGAAACGAGGGTCAGGACCCAACGAAACAAGATCAGAGCGACGGATACGTTGGACAGCAGTGTCTGCCAATCGAATACACTTTTTACGATGCGCAGCTCGTGAGACTCGTAGATAAATAATCCGAACTCGGTTGCGTTGGCAATGTACACCGAATTCACGTCGTGTTGATGGTTTCCAGCACTGAATTTGTCTCCCCACCACTCAAAATGAGTAACACCTTCGCAAGCTGTTGAGTCTGAACATTCCACTTCTTTTCCAGTTCGCATATCAAACAGTCGGTGCATCATATCGTAAGGACTTGCCTTTGCCGAGCTTTGAACGTCCGAGTACCATTTCATACCTTCCAGGTCTTCATACCAACCATTTTTCCAAACTCCTCCGGGACGACTAAGCCACTCCATAGTCCGTTCATGCCGGACACTTTGGTTGACCCCACGAAAACTTGCCATCTCCGAATCCGTGTCAACTTGGGTGTATGCATCTTCTAACCGGAAAATGCACGCGTCACCTCCCCACGTAGGAATTGCTTCCCGCGCATATGGGGCATTATCCCAGAACGGCATGATCAGCACAGGTAGTGTGTTCCGGAGCAAGTACATGTTTTTGCTGTCCCAGTCATCGACAATGTGCAAATTGTCGTGCGTCAGGTTGGTGTAACCCAGCTTTACGCACGCGTTAAATATGTTTTCGATCGTGTTGGCGATCAAGGCGCACGATGATTCATACACGGCCTGGGCTGTGGAGTCTAGTGAGTACGTGACTGAAACTTCGCGTCGTTGCTTGAGGCGATATCCGTGAATTGCTGTTCCACTTGAGTCTTCCAGTATCGCTGATACTTTCGTATCTGCCAGCAGTGAGCTGACGAGTCTTGGATGGTACAAGTTCCCTTTTCGCACGCAGGCAATCACACGGTCGGTGTAAGGCACGTCGTTAGAGCCAACAATTTGGGAAGCCCCGAGCAGCGGGCTCCTTCCGTACAGAGTATGATATTCTGTCGTCCTTGAGTCCCACACGGCTCCAAGTAGCTGCGAGAAGACGAGTCCAATGATGAAAACGCATGTCATCCAGTAGTAAAGACCTTCGACAAGTTCACGAAACCTTGGCTCTTTAGTGTTGTCGAATGCTTCTTGTGTTGACATGACACTCGGGGTACTTTATCTGCTGTCAATGCTGGAGCACCCTTGCTATTTGTTTGCCTGGAATGGTCAGGAGCGATTGATGACTTCCAGCTACGCATCTTGTAGTTGAGACCTGAGTTGTTGTCTCGAGCACAACGACTTGAAGTGGAGACCTCGAGGGACGGCTGATAAGGCACAGCTAATAAGGCTTTGAGAACTTGTCAGGAATAGACCTGGACACTTTCGTCACCTAAGAAATGAACAGTGTTGCGTTGCGAGCTCTTCATTTTGAAGTACAATATGCGCTTATCGGCATCGCGCTACTAGTTAGCTACTAGGGATAATTCGTGACGACCTGAAATCCTGTCGTTCATGAAGACCTACGTCGAGGGGTGGTATAAAGCCGCGAATAAGGCGACAACGGGAGTCGTGGAGGCGACGATAACAGCGCCGTCTCGGATCCATCATCCGCACACAGCAATGAAACGACACGTCGCCACTCCTCAAATGTCACTTCACTTGAGTGCTCTAGTCCAAGTCGATCGCGGCCACGAGGTGTGTAGTACTGAATCCAGAACCATAGCAGGCCACGGAAATTGTCACACACGTAGCCCTGCTTTCCTGACACGTCTTCATGGTCGCGAAGCGCTTCTAGAATTGCTGGAAGACGCTGGCGACGATGTTGAAATACTAGGATCACGATGGCTGTGTTCAGACAGCAAATGTTCTCGTGGTTCACGTCATCCATCGAGACAATTGTCATGAGATCGCGCAGAAGTCGCACAAGGTTAACGGTGAGGAACTCGCTCATGCGATCCATCTCGTAGTCGTCCGCCAATCCAAAAGTTCCTGACTTCGGTTGCTTTGCAAACTTCTCGGACGAAAGCAACATCGACCGGATAAATACATTCGAATCCACCAGGTTCAAAATCACCACTTCTGCAAAGACGAACAAAGACGCATACATACACATGTGAGCAAGCGTGAAACAACCAAATACTTAAATATCTCCTAGTCCCACGAACCCATGAACGCTGCAAACTGCGTGTTGTTTAATTGCCCGTGGAAAAGCTGCAGCGTCTGCCAGTTGCCCTTTGTCATTTCCCCAAGCAAGTCGAATGCCGACTGGAAACTACCCTGTGAACGATAGGCACCTCCACTCAGAATTTCTGTAATCAGAGCCTGCAACAATGGTGTGCGAGCCACAAAAAGCTGCTCGCTGGGTGCAGCACGTCGCAAAAATGCTTCCACACATGACGCCAACCAAAATCGGTAAATAGAATCTACCGGCTGCTCGATAAGTGCTTGGATGATCTTGCTCAATAGACCCTTGTCGTTGTGCTGAAGATTGATGGGTGTTGTACCTCCTTCATTCATAAGCTGCACTTCTTGCTCACTTAGAAGCAACAACTTGCTGCTGTTATCGCTGTAATCACGATCGCAAAAGTTGTGAATCAATCGGAGAAATTGGATTTTCAATGACGCGTCAAGGCTGCAGTCACAGCCAGGTCCATGCAAAGGCTCGTGAGCTGGCGGCATCGTTGTGTTCCACTGAAATTTGTCAAACATCGTGTTGAGCGTCTTGACGAGTCCCATTTCTGCAAGTCTTTCTTGAAGTCGACCTTGCGTTTGCCGTTCAGAAGGGTGCATAGGACAAATAGCACCTCCACTCGGTACGGAGCTAGTACGATCGACTTCATGACCACCTGTGCTTCAGCGTCTTCATGAGCACGCTGTTCCGGCGATCGGTTGCGGAAAATGAGATCGCGCAGAATAGCAGTCTCCACTGAGAACGGGTGCTGCGGATGTGATGATGAGGTAGAAGATGGGTCCTGGGCAGCTGCCGCTGCGGCCTGCGCTGCTCGTGCTTCGTGGTGCCTGTGTAAAATTGTTAGGTCTCCAGAAGATCCTAGCGCTGGGTGCGTCACAAGACGATCGATGGTCTCCCAATCGCTCCGGTCACTAGTCTGATACAGCAGAGTGGCAAATTCGGCCGACGTCGCAAGCTCAGATGAGAACGGTTCATACACCGGATTTAGTGCAAAGTAAAAGTTCTGCACTTGCAGTACGCGAAGAAGTCGCTGAAGTATCAACGGCGAATTGAAAATCAAGGCGTGGTTGCGGTCCACGATGTTGTCCGCACGCATCATGCGATTACGGCGCAGTTTCAGCAGCTCCAGTGACTTGATGACCTCTGCACCACGCACAGAACGCGGAAGGAAGACAATTAGCAACTCTGCAACAAACATAATACACGCAAACCATCGTTGCCCACGTACTAGCGGTCTCTAACAACCGTCGGTCCTCTGGCTCAAATACAACCAGCGCGAGTACACGGCAGAAGAACGCCAGCTGCCTCGACGACAGCGACTGCATGATCGCGTGGAAATTAGCTGCAATGGTGACAACACGGGACAAAGCATGTTAGAACGGCGGCAGCAACCTCCTCCGTCTCAGAAGAACTCGTACGGATGCGGCTGAGGTCGAACGACTCCTCTCTCACAGCGAGGATCTCCTCTACGAGTCCGGACGCGTTGTCGAAGAACCGGATGTCACCCATGAGCTGGAACAAATACACGACGAGGCCGTCCTTATCGCAAAGCTGAAGGGCCAGGTTCACCGAGAAGTAGCACAGCTCTCTCAGAATTGCCTGCAGCAGCAGCAGCAACAACAACAGCAACAGCAACAGCAATATCACATACTCGTCAAGTCCCTGCCCTTTCTCCCTTCCAACCTCCACTTCACGCCCGTTCTCTCCTACCATCGTATCATTCAGAATGTGCTTCCGCAGCGACGCGTCCGTGCCCGTCTTCTCGGGCGAGACAATCACGGGCACGGGCGTCTCCCACAGCGCGCGCACGTCGTAGCGCGGACTGACTCCGTGCTTCTGGCGGCGCTCTCCATCCAGCACCAGCGTGGCCCAGCGCGGTGACTGCTTCTCCGTCGCCGCGTGCAGCATCTGGTCCTCCTGCCGCAGCGCGTGCAGCACGCGCAGCAGACACTCGTCGCCCCCTACACGCAGAAACGTCTCCCGCTCAGCAGCTACGACGCTGCCCACGGGCTCGTCCACACTCGCGCTGGCATCGGCCTCTTCGGCGTGCACGCCGTTGGGGTCCAGCAGCCTCTGCACCAGCTCCTGCAGCACGAGCCGCAGCTTGCGCCGGTCCTTCGCCACGCCGTCCAGCAGCGCCAGCACGTCCCGGATCAGCAGCACGAAGCTGGCCTTGCGCCCACGGAAAGCCGCCTGGCGCTCGGACGCGCGCGCCTCGTCGGCGTCCAGCGCGGCCACGAAGCGCGCCGGCAGGTCCGCCACGGTCTGCAGACGCGAGCGCGCGCCCTGGCGCTTCCACTGCGCGTCCTGCGTGAGCGAAGAGGCCGTGGAGCCCGTCGCCTGCATGCGCGCGAGCGTGCCGAAGACGCGGGAGCGCGCGTCTGGCCCTTCCGCACCATACTCGTCCTACCGCGCTTGTCTTGTTAACTGTATGTGAGGTGTGGTGGACCCACGAATGCATTCCGCATGCGGAATGCACTATGCCATTGCAGAGGTTGCCTATGCCAGTCGACAGGAGCGACCTTCACTCCTGCATTCCAATCCATTCCGCACGCGATGGCGCCACCCGCATCCGCTTCCGCATCCGACGTGGAGCTCAGGCGCCGCCCGCCGACGGCGTCTCGTGCGTGCGCTTCGGCGCCGCCAGCAGCCTGCTCGTGTCTTCGTGGGACGCCTCTCTGCGCGTGTACGACGGCGAGCGACTGCGCACCCGCGTGGACCTGGAGGCGCCAGTTCTGAGCTGCTGCTACGGCAAAGGAGACGACGAGGCCTTCGCCGGTGGTTTGGACTGCGTGGTGAAGCAGGTGGACGTGGCCACGCGGCGCGTGACGGCGCTCGGGACGCACCAGGCTGCGGTGCGACACGTGGGCTACTCGCAGGCGCTGGGGCTGGCGGTGAGCGGCGGCTGGGACGGCGCCGTCAAGGTCTGGGACGTCCGCAACGGCGACAACTGCGAGGTGCACGGGCCCAAGACGCAGGGAAAAGTGTTCGGCATGGACGTGCGCGGCCACGTGCTGGCCGTGGCCACGTCCGAGAAGCAGCTGCAGGTGTTCGACCTGCGCAACTTGGCGCAGCCGCTGCTGTCGCGCGAGTCGCCGCTCAAGTTCCAGATGCGCTGCGTACGCGTGTTCCCAGACCTGGGCGGACTGGCGCTCGCATCTGTGGAGGGCCGCGTGGCGCTCGAGTACTTTGAGGACGCGGCCAAGGGCGAGGGCGACAAGAAGCGCAGTTACGCCTTCAAGTGCCATCGGGCCAAGGTGGACGACCAGACGCTCATTTATCCCGTGAATGCCATCGCCTTCCACCCGACGTACGGGACTTTCGCCACCGGCGGCTGCGACGGAGTCGTGAACTTGTGGGACGGAGACAACAAGAAGAGGATCACCCACCTGAGGCAGTACCCGACGAGCGTCGCCGCGCTGGACTTCAACCACGATGGCTCGGTGCTGGCGGTGGCGGCCTCATACACGTACGAGGAGGGTGAAAAGGAGTACGTGACGTTGGTGGGAGATCACTGTGAAAGTTGTGGGGGCTAATATTTGTTTTTATTTGTGTGTGTGTAGTCACCCGAACGACGCTGTTTTCCTCCACACGGTGCACGACTCCGAGGTGCGACCAAAGAAGAAGGTAGCAGCATAGACAGCTAATACAATCGTCGTTGATCGGCCCAAAATATAGAGGAAGGGCACTGCTCTCGTGCCTCACAAGTACGTAGCGATGGATTGACTTGTTTCTGAATTGTGATTGGATAAGCTAATGCTGCAGAACTGTAGCACGACGACTGGTGGCATGGCAGTATTCGCCAGTTCGTGTTCGTGCTGGACCGTGTGCACCACTGCCCATCTTGATGCTCCCAGATTATTGCGAAGACCCAATGGCAGAGCAGTGAGGGACAAGTCGAACAAGCACGTGAAGGCATGTTCAGTTATTTTTAATAGTTTTCTCCATGGGATTAATGCGATCACACTGCGTGTGAGGACAGGATTGGTAGCAGCGCGTAATCATCGGTGGTCAGTTTCGCGACATCTTTAGCGCGCGTGCTACAACGTGAAGTGAATCGGTGTTCTTACCCGATTCGATGTGGTGTATCGGTTCTGGGCCACTTCTTAGCTTCTCGTCAAGAGACCATTACCTGCTTCTTTAATATGCAGTGGCGAACACGTGCGCGGCGCAAGCCGTCCATTACTCCAGCCAGAAGTCAACCAGATGACACGCGAGCAAATAGTGAAGATGCCGACATAGCACAAACGATGGCACCTAAGCGATTTTCAGCAATTCAAGCTCGGCCTGAAAACGCAGGAAAGGATAACCCAGCAGCAAACGTGCCCACAAGACTCAAGGTCCATGAATTGGCGGCAGCACTGTACTGTTGGACGACGTGCTTATTCATCATCGGACTCGTTTGCTCGCAACTATTGGGGGCTGTATGGGACACCAGCACGACGGTAGAGCACGTCGTGTATGGAAGAACCCCGTTGCTTGGACCATCCCAGATTGTCGGCACAAATGATGTGCCTTTCGCGGACCGAGTAATTGCCTGCGTGAAAAATGGCCAATTTTACGAGCCTCGACTGGTAAGTTCACTGCTTGCTGCCCCGGAGCCTCCGCAATATTAGAAGACTCTTCGGGTTCCGCTGTTCATGGATACCGACTTCGCCAGCGGCGTGTCAGTTCTGTCATGGATATGTTAGATTCCACAGCGCAACTCGTGCATGAAGAATCGTGCGCATTGATTGCAGACACCATTGACAATATCCTCGATGCTTGTTCCGCATTAGGATATACAAATCTCACGCGTGATAACCTGCGAGTGGTCGATGACTGGGACAGCAAGAATTTATTTCAACTTCCAAACACATTGCCCGTGCTCGTTATGCCGTTTTGGGATAACGCCACCTATGGTCGGCATGCGGTGCCGACGTGGGGAGGAGACGCGTGCATTTTTCGATTAGAAGATGCTTACAGCAGCACCGATACTCGGGCCAGTTTTTGTGGCGTGAATCAAAGCGTTCGTCACGAACGGACCATTCAGTGGTTGGAACGACCCGGGGCGTTTGGAAAACGGATGGTACGAAGATCGTGAGGGCATGCGTTAGCATTCAGACGTGACCAGCTCCTCAAAAGGGCCTCCCTATTTCATGATGCATAGACTTTTTGACATGCGCACAGGCAAAGAAGTGGACTGTACAGACCCGAATGACTGTGAGGGTGCTACGCATTTTGAGTGGTGGGGGCAAAATTCAGCGCGGGCATCAGATATCACAAATTCAACTCGATATACATCGCAAATGCGAGCGAAAAATACGGCCTCTTCATTTATGAGTCCTATGGATTGGTCGACGTTCGCAGCGTCTTCGACTGGGAGACACTACTTTCGAACTTGTCCGTTGGAATAATATTACTTAGCTGGGTTTTGGCGCTTGTTTGGCTCCATATAGGGGCGATAAGAGGAACCAGTCAGTGGTTTGGTGGCGGCATCGGCTGCGTGTCAGCAGCGAAAAGTTTTGCTTATCTGCCTATTGCATCGTTGCCGAGGCTAAAGATGACGTTAGCCATATTATTTTGGACGGTGGGCTGTCGATTTGAAGGACAGCAGCTTGGGCTGTCTGAATCCTGGTTTGCAATATATCCGGGTATCGTCAATTTGGTACTCATCTACTACAGTCTGCTAAATTTACTTGCAAAAGCTTTGCGCCGCCGTGTATCCGACGTACTTTTCACCCCTACAGTGATGGTTTTATGCATAATGCATTACTTTCGCCAAGAGCTTGCCTCCTCTGGGTGGCTACAAGGTATCGATGGTCGCATTACAACTCGGGTTTACTCGGACGAGGTTGAGAAGCTGCAACTTGTTGACTACGTTACGTCAGACATTGCCTGGCGAATGAATGGCCGAGTTGCTGTTGTTCGCTGTGAAGCTTGCTATACTCGGCCTTAACTTGTTGCCACTGCTGTTCGCTAGTCCTTTCACAGTTGGCACGCGATGTGCCGATCTCAATCTACACGGTGTGGAGAAAGCGTTGGCATTGCGAGCAAGGCATGTTGGTGGTCTTGGGCGATCACTGACTTACGTAGTCACTGTTATTGACCAAAAGGGTCGTCGCCTATCATCAACAAAGCTTGTAGCAAGGATTGGCTCGTTTGAGAACAATCAAAGCTCTACAAAGAAATCTAACGAGAGCAGAACAAACCTCTCAGACGACCGCACAGAGGTTGCTCATTGTGAGATACTTCCGGCACACAGCAGAGGCCCTCGAAACATTGATACCAACAAAACTATGAACCAAGAACATGATGCAATCCCTCAGGAAATTGCTCTCGTTAACAGCTATGAACTCACTCGTCTCGGGTATCTCGTGTTCGGTGACAACTAACTACCTTATTACATTCGACGAATTGGATCTGCTGTCGTCCATGGCGCTATTCCGCTCCTTTCGCTACCTCTGGAATCACCGTGTTCTGGTATGGACTCTTCGTCCAGAGAATGCAAACGGGGAGGCTGAATTGGCAGGGGTTCGAGAATTAGAATCCATTCAGCCGCAGATGTGGCGTCTTGACGACCTGAGACTAGAACTGGTTCGGTGGTGGCACGTATCTGCCTGCAGCATTCAATGTTGATGTACGGAAATGTCCGCCTGATGCATCTGAGGGATAAATTGAATCGTTTCTCGTTATGTGCATCTTCCACGTTGTTCACTCTAGGAGGACCCCTTGTGATAGCCTTTTTCCTGCTGCACACTCGGTTGTTCTCAGTTGACGACCGGAATGACGATCTAGGATTGCACGGCATGAAAAAGCGCTTGGAGTACGAACAATGGTATTGGTTATTCAATGACATCGTTGCAGTCATCAGTCCAAGTAGCGTTATCTATCTTCCTGAAAACTACCAGATTGTCGTTCGAACTACGGATCGAAGTGACAATAAGAGCTACGAGAACGGTCAAAACGAGAGAATACAGCAGATCGCAGTGATCGCCTCTATCAGAGAATGGGGTCCGAGCCTTAAAAGCGATATGAAGTTCAAAACTCCAGAGTCGGGGCCAAAACTACCTGTAGTATCTCGTCAGACTGCTTGTAAACAGCTACAAGGTCACTCGTCTCGGACATGTCGTATACGGAGTCAAGTACCTTATCGCATTTGACGAGTGCATCTGGATATCGCCCTTGTCGCCTTTCGGATCATTTTAATTGCTTGTACGGACATCTCGCGATGGAAAGGACCATGGTGACGACAAACTACTTCGAAGTAACAGGCAAGAGAACTTTAGAGTCCATTCAGCCGCAGTTATAGACATCAGACAAATCACGGTTCCAAGGTATTCGTTGGTATGTGCGTACAGCATTCAATCGTGATTTACCTCTTCCACGACATCGCCATACTAAATTGTAGGACGTGTAGTCGGAACCGGGAGGTGAATCATTTGCAGACGACACTAGCTGTAGATTAGGCAGTGCTGGGCTGTAAATGGACATCTAACGTCGTTTCCGGGTCGTCTTCGATGTCATGGTTCGGAAATGATAAGATGGTGGTGACGAAAGAATGGGACGGTGCCAGCTATTCCTGATTGCATGGTCTGGACGTCAATTATACCTCCCAGGTTGATTTGGTCTCGACCGTCTTGGCCCACATTGCGAGCTTTACTTTACGCTGCGCAGCGTAGTGAATTGGAGCATGCGTTGTTTTTCACGAATTCGGCGAAAGCTGTCCATCTCTCCAGTATTAACGAAATCGGAAGCACCAAGTACGAATGATGCGAGTGGATCGATGCGGGCTAAAGACTGGGGTTGTCCAGGGCTATCCAAGTACAGCCGAAAAATGCTGTAGCATCGACTCCCACCAAATCGTCAACGTTTATCAAGAAATTCAAGCTCTACGAACTAGCTGTAGCACTGTACTACTGGACGACCTGCCTCTTCATCATCGCGCTCGTTTGCTCACAGCTGCTTGGAGCAGTTTGGGACGCTAGAACGACAATAACCCACATTGTTTATGGCGAAAATCCGCTGCTTGGACCATACCAAATTGTTGGCAGCAACGATGTGCCGTACACCGACCGTGTGATTGCCTGTGTTCGCAAAGGCACATTTTACGAGCCTCGAGTCGTGAGCTCACTACTAGCGGCCCCGGGAATTTCAGCAATTTTGGAGGACTCGACTGGTACAGCAGTACATGGTTACAGGCTCAAGCAACGTCATACTAGCTCCGTCTCGGACTCACTTGATTCCACAGCGCAAGAGCTATACGAATCCTCGTGCGCGTTGATCTCGCAAACAATGGACAATATCCTGGATGGTTGTTCCAAGCTGGGCTACAACAACTTGACCACGGATAACATACGCGTTGTTGACGACTGGGACAGTAAAACTATGTTCCAACTCCCAAACACACTACCCGTGCTCATAATGCCGTATTGGGATAATTCACCTTACGCTCGGCATGTGATACCTACGTGGGCAGGAGATGCGTGCATTTTTCGCCTTGAAGATGCCTACAATTGTATTGATACCCCTTTGGTCCCGGCAAGTTTTCGCGGAGTCAACCAAACCGTCCACCATGAGCGGACAATCGAGTGGCTTGGTCGTCCTGGAGGTGCTTGGAAAAATGGCTGGTACGAAGACTTGGAAGGAATGAAATGGTACTCGGACGTCAAGAGCTCGAATGTGGGAGCTCCATACTATATGATGCATCGGTTGTTTGACATGCGCACTGGGAACGAAGTGGACTGCTCAAACCCATCGGACTGCGAAAGTACGACTCATACTGAATGGTGGGGTGACAAATTCAGTTTAGGTGGACGTGACAGTAAAATAAATTCCGTGTCCATCGCGAACGCGTCAGAGTGGGGACTCTTTATCTACGAGTCCCATCAACTGCACATTGTGAAAAGCATCTTCGATTGGGAGACCCTGCTTTCCAACGTGTCGGTCGGTCTCATATTGTTTCGGTGGGTACTAGTGCTCGTTTCACTGCACATTGGAGCTTTCCGAGGAAAAAGTCAATGGTTTGGAGGTGGTATTGGATGTATCTCTGGGGCAAGAAGCTTTGCGTACCTGCCAATGGTGTCATTGCCGAGGCTGAAAATGACATTGGCAGCTTTCTGGACAGTAGGCTGTGCGTATGAGGGACAACAAATCGGGCTGTCTGAAGCGTGGTTTGCAATGTATCCAGCTATCGTGCAGTTCGTACTCATCTACTACAGTCTGCTAAATACGCTGGCGAAAGTGTTGCGCCGTCGAGTCACCGATGTTCTTTCACGCCTACCATCATTATTTTCTGTCTCATGCATTACTTTCGTAAAGAGATTTCTGTGTCGGGCTGGCTGAACGACATTGATGGCCGTGTTGCAACGGTGATTTTCTCGGATGAGGTCAAGCAGCTGCAGCTTGCGGATTACTTCACTACCGATACTGCTTGGCGGATGAATGGACGAGTGCCGCTGTTGTTTGGGGTGAAGCTTGGTGTCCTTAGTATTAATTTGCTGCCACTCTTGTTGACTCAATCGTTCCCATTTCCAACGCGACATGCTGATTCAGACATGCATGGGGTGGAAAAGGCACTTGCATCGCGAGCAACATGTATTGGCGGCCTTGGACGCTCTTTGTCGTATATCGTCGCTGTTATTGATACAAAGTCGCGATCGTTATCGTCTTCGAAGCTAGTAATGAAAATCGTTTCTCCTTCCCGTGACCAGAGCGACCACGAAAACTACAAAGGAAATAAAACAAAACCAGACGATCATGCCACTCCTGTTCATGACTATCCGAATATTCAAGACGTGAAAGATGCGACTAACCACGTTGATGCCCACGAGGTCACCCTTGTGAACAGCTACGAGCTGACTCGGCTTGGTTATCTTGTTTTTGGGGACAAATATCTGATCACGTTTGATGAATGGGACTTGCTATCACCAATGGCCCCGCTCCGGTCATTCTGGAATCACCGGGTGGTCGTATGGACGCTTCTTCCAGCAAACGCCGACAATGATGCCGAACTGGCAGGTGGTCGAGCTCTAGCATGCACTGAACCGCAGCTATGGCGTCTTAATGACCCACGGTTGCAACCAATTCGCTGGTGGCAAATATCTGCATGCAGTATTCAATGTTGATTTTCAGACTTGGCAATTCAGGCTAACAACCATTCAGAAGCGTATGATGCAAATGACGAATTGATTATAGTGTCCTTCGTTATCTATGCGTGTTCGCTCTTGGGATACATCAGCAGGGCTGTGACCACAATTTCTTCACACGCTTATAAAGGACTAAAGCATCGAATTCACTATGCATCACTTCTCACGCCAACAGCGCACTGCTTTCACTAGGTCATCAATCGCATACCAAGTGCGCCGATGTGACGAGAATTGACGATAGCCTGGGTCCGCTAGCAATGGCTCAAGTACGGCTTGACACATTGATAATGCTGAATTTGTACCGGGTGACAAATTGAGTTCGAGTGATCAGAGACAGCGAACGAACTCATTATTGTACATCGCAAACGCCACCGAGTATTGGTTATTCATGAGGCAAAAAACGCCGGTGGGACTTGGAAACATTGCTATCGACAGACTTGTTAGGTTGCACATTTGACGAATTGAACCTGCTCTCATTGATGGCTGACACCTTTCTCACACTTCTGTAGACTCCGACTTCGAAGGTGAGCTTTGCAATCTGTTTAACCACAGATGTGGAATGTTGACGATCCGTGATCGCAACGAATTTGTTGGTGTCAAGTGGCTGCTTGCAGCATTTAATGTTGATGGTTAAAGAGAGAACAGTGATAATAATTAGAGTGTGTGCTAGTTGGATAGTGTCCTATGTAAGCGTAGAATACATGATGATAATATTGGCAAAACGCATTTCGTTGATGCTTTATGAGTGTTTTGCCACGTATTTCGACTTATATTCCTGATGGTTTGTGCGTATTTGTACTTAACTGTTGCCTCAGCTTGGTCAATCGAGACTTTGACTCATTGACCTTCTGACACATAGAGGTTGCTCTCAACATGCACTGCTTCTTGCGTTTTCGGCGCAGCGAGAACAACAACGATGCACCCCTGTACGGAGGGAATCCACATCTTGGACTGTCGGCTCGAACGATGTGCCGTGTGATCACTTGCATCCGCAATGGAAATTTTTACGAGCCTCGGTTGACTAGCTCATTGCTCGCTGCTCCAGGAAGTTTCAGCTGTTTTAGAAGACACAACTTGAGCAGCACTCCACAGCTGCAGATTCAAACAACGTCGTGTTGGTCAGCCACTGACGCGCTAGATGCGGCTGTACAAGTTTATCGTGTGCTTTGATTTCTCAGACGCTCGATCATATTTTGAACGCTTGCGTCGCAATGGGCTACTCGAACCTTACGAGGGATATCTTACGTGTCATCGATGACTGGGGCAGCAAAAATCAACTTCCGAACATGTTGCCGGTACTGATCATGCCATACAGGAACAACGCCCGGACGCTCGTCATGCCAAAGGTGATAAGGGGTGCGT
>JAAVTI010000616.1:0-75266 GCA_011947335.1 Phytophthora constricta | reverse complement strand
GAATTTCAAATGTCTAGGATGGAGAACAACTGGAAACTGCAGCCCAGACGGACCCCGTGAGCCTCAAAATGACCAAGAATGCGGCGCCTCGATCCCGTACAGCACCTCAGGCTACTGCGAGATAGAAGACATGGATTCACATAAGAAATTTCGTGTCATGAAGCGCACGTGTGCACCGACTAAGCCAGGAGCCGTTCTTCGCTGCTCTGACGCTCCTGGCTTTGCCAACTTTCGCGCACAAGCACTGCAAGCAGTGGAGCGCGCATCCGTTCCAGACTTCTCGCTGCCTAATATCGTCAGGAGCGATCGCAAGTCACAGCGAGGAATAGTTATGGTAGTGTATCCGAAGTTGGTGGCCAGCGCTTACGCCACGATCGGTGTACTCCGTGACGTTTTTGGCTGCCGGCTGTCGATCGAAGTTTGGTTCCGTCCGGACGAATTTAAGCGCACACCCGGAGCACTCGATCCTCTACGAAAGCTGGCACGGAACGACACCATGGGAGGAATGATCTTCCGCGAGATCGACAATCCGAAAGCAACTCGGTTCAGAGCCAAGATACACGCCATCTACAACAGCTTCTTCGAGCAGGTGCTGTTTCTCGACGCTGACAATGTGCCAGCACGAGACCCAAGCTTCCTCTTTGACACGCCCGAGTTTGTCAAGACCGGCGCTGTCTTTTGGCCAGACTTTTGGTATCCTGGGATGACGCTTTTCTACGTGAATAATCAATCCCTTGTGTGGGAGCTGCTAGGCATGCCATTCGTGGACATGTTTGAGCAGGAAAGTGGTCAAATTCTCATTGATCGCAGGCGGCATGCGGCACCGCTCGAACTTGTGGCATTCTATGCATACCACCAGCCTGACTACTTCGATCGGCTACGGCTTGTATGGGGAGACAAGGACCTCTTTCGCTTCGCCTGGCTGAAGCTTGACGTCCCTTTTCACATGATTGAAAGACCACCAGCTATGGCAGGCAAGGCGTTTGGAAAGTCGTTTTGTGGGATGACTATGGTGCAACACGACGCCGACGGAAATGTACTCTTCTTGCACAGGAACCAACTCAAGCTTACAGGTGTGTCCAAGATGAGTGATGAGCTTCGAAAGAGCCTACCTCCTTCCTCGTTGTATGCCTCCCAGCCCGACGGGTACCCAGACCCTGCAATCTGGACGCACTTGATGTCCTTCCGGAATACGTCAGCGCGTTCCAACTATATCATCGAGAAGCACCTGTTAGAGCCCGATAAGCAGCGTTGTTTTGGCCGGAGACAAATAGGCTCGAGCCCGCATTTCCAAGTCCAAGAATTCTCTGACCTAGCTGTCGACGGACTCGAAACACACCTGCGTCGTTTTGCCTGGGAGGCAGCACAATTACTGACTGGATAAAAGTAAAGTGAAAGACAATGTACATTTTTAACTCACGACACCTGATTCGTTTCACTGCTTATCGTTCGTTTCGTATAGTGTTAGCGGCGAAGTACATGATTCGAGAACGTGATGAGAGCCCAACCGTCATTTGTAAAAAAAGAACCCCTACAGCAAGTGTCCTGCGATCGCGTGGCCTTCTCTCTAATTAACCACTAAGAGCCAATTGCACACCAAGTTTGTCAAGCGTTGGAGATTGACGAAAACTTCATAGGAACGCTTCCCAGGTATTTGAACGGGGGCAAACTTGACTAACGAGTTTTTTCTTACATCGCGTATGGCCTGAATTCAGATTTGCACTACCAGATGTAGGCGACTGCTTCTCATGAAAGGGGGAATTAGCGGATTCGTGTTCCAGGGACACGCTTAGCTCGAAGGAGAATTTTGAGAGTTCGTGCGCGTTGTTATATATGTTCGCGTGGCAATCAATATCTCATCCCTTTCTTTTCTTAACCAAAATGCATGCAACTATTAACCCTTTCGCGGACGCGGGTGCCTGGGCACCCATCGAGGCTGTTTGCAAAAGGGGTGAATTTTGACCCCGTCGATGGGTGCCTGGGGCCTCTTTCGAGCTGAAGGGTCGCGCCAACCAACCTACTTTTGTTTTAGTCAATCTCATACGAGGGGATAGGGCGTGGTAGGTATAGCTTTGGGCGCTTTGCTGCGGCCCTCTCAAAGCACATTGAAACCCTGCTTGAAGCGCTGAATTTTACGAGATAGATTACGAAATCATGTTGAAGTCATGCTGAAGTAGCATCAATGGCAGCTGTGCGGTGCACCTGTCCGCCTGGAGCCAAGCCAGCACTGTAGACCATTGCGCTCGCCCTGGCGCGCGTCCTGCACTTCCTGCACGAGACCTGCCGCCTGGTGCGCCTCGAGAACGTGCTCGTGGCGCAAGATGGCCGCTGCAAGCACGCCGACTTCGCGCTCAGCGCTACGACCCCGTGGTGGCCGAGGTGGTCGACGTCTGGTCGCTCGGCATCACGCTCTTCAGCGCTGCTGCAGCTCGCGTCGCCAAGCGGACTCGTCGTACGGCAGTGACTTATTGAGGACGTAGCAAACGTCCGCGATAACTTTGGCTAACGGTAATTACAAGGAATGGCAAGAAACATACATACGCAATTTATACAATACTGTGCGTTGATACATATACTTGAGCTGGTGGAGTCAGCTAAATGGCGCTCCGCGCAAACCAAAGTAATTGTTTGACGGAAGCGTTTCAGGCTCCAAGTCGACTGGTTGGTCTTTCAACCACTGCTCGGAACGATAGTACTCGCATTTCTCGCACTTGCACGGATCCCAGTGCTTTTCGACTTTGCCACGTCCATCAACATGTCAACCACATCCATTGCCACCACAAGTTTCACCAACTTATTGTAGTTCACTTCCAGTAGGAGCCCATGCCATCGGTGGCGCTCAATTGTTTCTTCGTCAACCGAATCGTCATCTTGCATCGCAATGCACTCCTCAATGTGCTTGTCAAGCTGCTCTCGTCTGTCCACGGCGACGTCATTTAAAACCCGCAGTCGATCCTGGATCATAGCGCGCGTGATCTGTAAATCAAATTTCGTTACACGAGGCAATATCCAGTACGTTCAATGCTGGTGAGCATAAATACCTTGGATACCTCCATCGACGTTCTAAGCCATCGGATCATCCACAAGAAATTGTGTACCTTGTCCTCTTCGCCGTGACAAATAGCGGCGTACGCATCGTACATTTCTTTTTACCGGGAGTTCAGAGACAAAAAGGCTAGCGAACTTGGGCGGGACGCTGGATTCATCAAAAATCTATAGACGATAAAGTCAGCACTATTGTTTGAGGCATTGCACGCACAGGAGCGGAAACGTACCCTCCACGAGGTCTGCACATACACTGGGTAGAGGTTATCGAACTCCACGATTCTGTTGGCGCTAAATGACTCCAGGACCTAAACACAAGACACTTAGAAAAAGCATGAAGTAGTGCATGTATTGGTTTTACCGCACGTCGCGTTGTTTCGTTTTCTCCCGGTAGATTTGTTTGCCGTTTGACGCATGAGTA
Source organism: Phytophthora constricta (assembly GCA_011947335.1). Taxonomy (NCBI): domain Eukaryota; phylum Oomycota; class Peronosporomycetes; order Peronosporales; family Peronosporaceae; genus Phytophthora; species Phytophthora constricta. The sequence continues at coordinate 71,800 of JAAVTI010000616.1, read as the reverse complement.
AAACTGGGCGAGGGCAGCTACATGCATATCGCATACATCTTTAGATTAATCGTACTTCTCAGTAATCCTCTACGCAGAGTTTACCTTCCAATGGTTTCGCTCGTGTTCAGGACGACGATCCACCATCTCACTGTTCTCGTCCTTGGCGAAATCGCGACTGATCACTTCGGGACATCTCGCTCTCGAAGGCCCATCTAAGTTACCCATACCATTTTCGAGACCAAACATATCGAAGATTGTATATCAAGATTACGTACGATTTTCAAGACCAAATATATAAGGGATTGTATGACAAGCGGTGCGACCTTCGAGACCAAATACTTGAAACAGGCAGCTTCTATTAAGGCATTTTTACATAGACGAGCCTGAAATCCTATTTAAAGATCCCGAGGAGTGCCTAATTCATACGGCCAAAATTGACGTTGAAGTCAAGTCAAACGAAGACACGGTGACTAAAACATCATACTCCTCCACACTTAACTACTCTTGCGTTCGCAACTACGCCTTACAGCATTGTACGTCTCCACACGCACGTATGGAACGAGTCCTGGCGATACTTACCAGCTCTTGAACACACAACGTGAATATCTACATCTAGTAGCATTGTACGTCTCCACGCGCACGTATGGATTGCGTCGTAGCGATACATAACCACTCTAACACGCGCAAGGATGTTTTCATCGTACAGCATTGTACGTCTCCACGCGCATGTACAACCAATGACTCGGCAACGTTTGGTAATCGTAGTGGCAGCAGCAATCACGGTCCTCATCGAAGGCATCTCCCAGATCAAGCTCGACATCAGTAAAGACACACGTGACGAACCACCGACACGTCCTGTTGACATGATATCCTGCAGCGATAGCTCTTTCCGTTCGATGTTGGTAATCATGCTGCTATACTCCAAGCGCAATGTGGGAGCACAGCAACAGATGACCTCTGGGACTAGCGCAAACGGTTCATCCATGAATACAATACGAAAAGCGCATTCCATAGGCGCATCGCCGACCCAGACAGACTTGATGCTAGAGGATGCGTGGTTGAAAGCTGGTGTTTGCGGTACTTACAAGCTGTTGACAGCGTTTGCTTTAGGGCTTGCCAGTATATCGCCAGGAACGCACACATTCGAAGGCGACTTCAGCACCTTGAAGCGCACGAAAGGACCCCACCGCGGCCGACTCAGTAACTATGCGATGGAAGGTGAGCTGCAAGGGCAGCAGTACTTCGAGCTTATGGCTTGTGCGGACCGGGTGTAGAAGAACTGAGCATTAGATGGCGCTACCAATGTTCCGACGTAGTGGATACCTCTCATTTGTATGCAGTGGTTAATGCCTATTCCAAGCGCAGCCTTGATCTCCATACATCGCTGTTGTCAGTGCCTAATCGGGGGCCGTCGATGCTACGTATTTTGCATAAATTAGGCAGTAAATCCAAAATACCTCAATTGAAGCAGCCTGCAAATAAATGTACAGTATAGGGAGTGCACGGAACAAGACATCAGGAGCAAACAGATGAGCTCGCATAGACGTGTTCATCGGCGTCTTGCTGCTCTAAGAGCTGGGTCTTTCATTAAATACTTGTACTAAACGGAGAATATGCAGTAGAATATGCAGTACAACCCATATCGTGATTCGTATCCTCAAGCATAGACTGACAAACATCAGCGCGAGGCCACTCAAGTCGTTTTTTTCACATGGTACTTATTATTGTTGCTACTCGTTCTGAATGTATAGCGAAAATGTATCCTACGACGTGCGTTTGAGGCATCGCTTTTGGCGCGCAGATCCTGATCGTTGAGACTGTGTGCACTTCAGCACTAGTCCATGCCCTTTACAGGAAGTACAGGTCCACAGCACCCGGCTACAGCAACGCCCATATCTCGCGTGGTCTTGACTCGCGAAGCTCCTGCCGGACTCACAAACACACACCTCCGTAGCGCTGCACTTGAGACACTGTGAGCGATGACACCGCGCCGGTCTGTCGGCTGCAGTGGTCAAGCTAGAAATGTTTCTCGGTAAAACCGACCGCAATGGCGGGCACAGGAAGAGTTCACTCGGGTCGTCACACAACCACAAGCAAATTTGCACCAGCCGCTACCATCTTTCTGTAGCACGGGCGAGCAACGATGGATAGTCAAACCACGCACTAGCTCGTCAACAACGAGCGTCCAACGGCGAGCGAGCCCACCCTCTTCGGAAACGGTGCCAGACGAACCGTTTACGTGGCACGTCAATGGCAAGCCTACCGGCACGGTGGTGCTGTCCATGGCGGCGCAGGCAGGCACGAGAGTGGCGTCATGAGCAGATGAACCGCGCACGGGCTCTTCATCGACGAGCGTCCAACAGCGAGCGAACCTCCTGGCACCGTCGTGCCGTCCATGGCGGCGCAGGCGGGCACGAGAGTGGCGTCTTGAGAAGTCGAACCACGCACTAGCTCTTCATCAATGAGCGTCCAACGGCGAGCGAGCCAGCGGTGGCACCAGCATAGACGCTGTTGGCCTGGATCAGGTGGCCACTACAGCATCACCGGGCGATGGAAGTTGCGGTTGGGTGGAAGGCGGCGACTTGAGAAATGAGGTTTGGTCGATATTTTGCGCGACTCGCGGCGCGCGAGCCGCTCCCGCCTCCCCAGCAATGATACGCACACCTCTTCAAGATAAGTTGAAGCGCCTGGCCAATCAATGTCGTTTCAGCCGCGACTCTCGATGGCGATTGGTTGAGCCATCGGAGCAACCCAACGGAGAAAAGTACTTCAACATAGCGTTGAAGCTGGCTGCGATGATTGCGACGACTTTAGTGACAAGATCGTCAATACCGACAAGGAAAACAAACAAAGCCAAATTCAAATTCAAATCCTATATATTTGGTGATAGATCAAAGGGGACCGAATCTCTTGCGTTTGTATGTCTTGCATACGCATTTCTCAATTTGTAGCCGAGACCAGAGATGGCAGATTTTTCTGACGAGGAGGACCGACTGCTCCTTCGATTGGCAAAAGATCAGCTGGATGAAGGGCACAAAATCAATTGGAAACGCATATGGTTGCGGTTGTCATACTTGGGAAAGACCCAACATCAGCTGAAGATTCGATTAAAGACACTCAAACGAACACACGGCAACAATATCTACAACTTTCCGCGGCGATTCTTCGTTTCCCCGCGAGAAGGTATTGCCCATGGCCCGTCACGGACACGTCTGCAACAAGATACGCGTGGAGACGACAGAGAAGCTTGGAGAGATTGGTGTGGAGAAGTAAATGGTCGCGACGACTTAGTTGGTGAGCTCCATCACGACCTGGATGTCGGTGAGGTCCCTTTTAGAGGTCATCGTGGGTATGAGACCGTCGACCAACAACCTGACGTGCAACGAAACCAAGCGCAGAGTCAGATCCGAGAACTGCGCGATAACGGGCCATGCTTTCCACTGACAATGGAACGCCACACAGCGGTTGTAGTTTGAGATATTGTGGCAGCAATCTGCCCCAATGGGGTTTGCAGTGACACCGACGAACTATGGGGTAACGATGCTACGAGAAACATGTCGGCTCATCGGGTCGTCGAGAATCTTTACTTGAGGGTGACAAGGGACGACTTACGCGCAGCGTATCACTCACCTGATCATCATATGGAGGGATTGCTCCTGACGGGGTGTCAGCTATGCTGTCTGAGTTGCCACCGCTAAGTAGTGCCGATGTATTTGTGGATATTGGCTCCGGAATTGAAAACGTAATTGTCCAGGTTGCACTACAGACACGAGTACGCCGCTGTATGGGAGTTGAATTCCAGAGCCGACTAGCTCAATTGTCGTTGTCCCTGATCTCGTCTGCAACTTGCGATCATCCAAGATTATGCGCTGTATCTGTTTACGAAGACGATATCAGGACGCTGAAGGTGGTTGTGATGAATGAACTTCGCGCATGGTACTGTTCGCTAACAATCTTGTGTTTGATCCGTCAAGCGACGAGGCGCTTGAAAAATATATCACGTCATTGCCGCTGTTACACCACGTTGTGGTATTGCACAAATTGTGCTGGCGACACCGATCGGGGTGTAGAAGCCAGATTTGTTCATTATGGAGCTTGCAAACAGTTTTTCTTGTTTCGGTATCCTGGTCCGCAAGCAAGCAAAAGCCTATTGTTACACGCGTTACTCTGTTCAACAACGATAAATACCGTTCAATACATATTTATGATTATCCACTGCCATACCAGCAGTCCTGTGCCAAATTTACTGTAATAAACCGCACTACTATACCCACTATATTTCTTGTCTACGCCAAAAAACATAAACAACGTACGTGTACGCCTACGATGCGCCGTGCACCGCCCGGCCGGAAAACGCCAACCGCAGCACCTCCCGTGAACCCTGCGTCGCAACGCGCTACTTGGCCACCACGGTGCAAGCCACCAACTCCGGCGGTGGCAACCACCGCCCCGGGTGCCATCCGTCCTATCTGCCACCGCGCCAAGAAGTTCGTACGCGGTGGTGGAGAGCTACACCGCCAACCTGTCGTGCGACGAGCTCGCCCCTGGCAGCGAGCGTATCTCCTTCCTGCGTCGCTGGTCGAGTGCCGTGCACTGCACCCGGCCAGAAAACGCCAACCGCAACACCTCCCGTGAACCCTGCGTCGCAACGCGCTACTTGGCCACCACGGTGCAAGCCACCAACTCCGGCGGTGGCAACCACCGCCCCGGGTGCCATCCGTCCTATCTGCCACCGCGCCAAGAAGTTCGTACGCGGTGGTGGAGAGCTACACCGCCAACCTGTCGTGCGACGAGCTCGCCCCTGGCAGCGAGCGTATCTCCTTCCTGCGTCGCTGGTCGAGTGCCGTGCACTGCACCCGGCCAGAAAACGCCAACCGCAACACCTCCTGTGAACCGTGCGTCGCAACGCGCTACTTGGCCACCACGGTGCAAGCCACCAACTCCGACGGTGGCAACCACCGCCCCCGGGTGCCATCCGTCCTATCTGCCACCGCGCCAAGAAGTTCGTACGCGGTGGCGGAGAGCTACACCGCCAACCTGTCGTGCGACGAGCTCGCCCGTGGCAGCGAGCGTATCTCCTTCCTGCGTCGCTGGTCGAGTGCCGTGCACTGCACCCGGCCGGAAAACGCCAACCGCAACACCTCCTGTGAACCGTGCGTCGCAACGCTCTACTTGGCCACCACGGTGCAAGCCACCAACTCCGTCGGTGGCAACCACCGCCCCCGGGTGCCATCCGTCCTATCTGCCACCGCGCCAAGACGTTCGTACGCGGTGGTGGAGAGCTACACCGCCAACCTGTCGTGCGACGAGCTCGCCCCTGGCAGCGAGCGTAACTTGCGTCACTGGTCGAGTGCCGTGCACTGCACCCGGCCGGGAAACGCCAACCGCAACACCTCCTGTGAACCGTGCGGCGCAACGCGCTACTTGGCCACCACGGTGCAAGCTACCAACTCCGTCCTATCTGCCACCGCGCCAAGAAGTTCGTACGCGGTGGTGGAGAGCTACACCGCCAACCTGTCGTGCGACGAGCTCGCCCCTAGCAGCGAGCGTATCTCCTTCCTGCGTCGCTGGTCGAGTGCCGTGCACTGCACCCGGCCGGCTGGAAAACGCCAACCGCAACACCTCCTGTGAACCGTGCGTCGCAACGCGCTACTTGGCCACTTCGGTGCAAGCCACCAACTCCGACGGTGGCAACCACCGCCCCCGGGTGCCATCCGTCCTATCTGCCACCGCGGCAAGACGTTCGTACGCGGTGGTGGAGAGCTACACCGCCAACCTGTCGTGCGACGAGCTCGCCCCTGGCAGCGAGCGTATCTCCTTCCTGCGTCGCTGGTCGAGTGCCGTGCACTGCACCCGGCCGGAAAACGCCAACCGCAACACCTCCTGTGAACCGTGCGTTGCAACGCGCTACTTGGCCACGACAGTGCAAGCCACCAACTCCGTCGGTGGCAACCACCGCCCCCGGGTGCCATCCGTCCTATCTGCCACCGCGCCAAGAAGTTCGTACGCGGTGGTGGAGAGCTACACCGCCAACCTGTCGTGCGACGAGCTCGCCCCTAGCAGCGAGCGTATCTCCTTCCTGCGTCGCTGGTTGAGTGCCGTGCACTGCACCCGGCCGGAAAACGCCAACCGCAACACCTCCTGTGAACCGTGCGTTGCAACGCGCTACTTGGCCACGACAGTGCAAGCCACCAACTCCGACGGTGGCAACCACCGCCCGCGGGTGCCATCCGTCCTATCTGCCACCGCGCCGAGACGTTCGTACGCGGTGGCGGAGAGCTACACCGCCAACCTGTCGTGCGACGAGCTCGCCCCTGGCAGCGAGCGTATCTCCTTCCTGCGTCGCTGGTCGAGTGCCTTGCACTGCACCCGGCCAGCCGGAAAACGCCAACCGCAACACCTCCTGTGAACCGTGCGTCGCAACGCGCTACTTGGCCACTTCGGTGCAAGCCACCAACTCCGACGGTGGCAACCACCGCCCCCGGGTGCCATCCGTCCTATCTGCCACCGCGCCAAGACGTTCGTACGCGGTGGTGGAGAGCTACACCGCCAACCTGTCGTGCGACGAGCTCGCCCCTAGCAGCGAGCGTATCTCCTTCCTGCGTCGCTGGTCGAGTGCCGTGCACTGCACCCGGCCGGCCGGAAAACGCCAACCGCAACACCTCCTGTGAACCGTGCGTCGCAACGCGCTACTTGGCCACTTCGGTGCAAGCCACCAACTCCGACGGTGGCAACCACCGCCCCGGGTGCCATCCGTCCTATCTGCCACCGCGCCAAGACGTTCGTACGCGGTGGTGGAGAGCTACACCGCCAACCTGTCGTGCGACGAGCTCGCCCCTGGCAGCGAGCGTATCTCCTTCCTGCGTCGCTGGTCGAGTGCCGTGCACTGCACCCGGCCGGGAAACGCCAACCGCAACACCTCCTGTGAACCGTGCGTCGCAACGCGCTACTTGGCCACTTCGGTGCAAGCCACCAACTCCGACGGTGGCAACCACCGCCCCCGGGTGCCATCCGTCCTATCTGCCACCGCGCCAAGACGTTCGTACGCGGTGGTGGAGAGCTACACCGCCAACCTGTCGTGCGACGAGCTCGCCCCTGGCAGCGAGCGTATCTCCTTCCTGCGTCGCTGGTCGAGTGCCGTGCACTGCACCCGGCCGGAAAACGCCAACCGCAACACCTCCTGTGAACCGTGCGTCGCAACGCGCTACTTGGCCACTTCGGTGCAAGCCACCAACTCCGACGGTGGCAACCACCGCCCCCGGGTGCCATCCGTCCTATCTGCCACCGCGCCAAGACGTTCGTACGCGGTGGCGGAGAGCTACACCGCCAACCTGTCGTGCGACGAGCTCGCCCCTGGCAGCGAGCGTATCTCCTTCCTGCGTCGCTGGTCGAGTGCCGTGCACTGCACTCCGGCCGGGAAACGCCAACCGCAACACCTCCTGTGAACCGTGCGTCGCAACGCGCTACTTGGCCACTTCGGTGCAAGCCACCAACTCCGACGGTGGCAACCACCGCCCCCGGGTGCCATCCGTCCTATCTGCCACCGCGCCAAGACGTTCGTACGCGGTGGTGGAGAGCTACACCGCCAACCTGTCGTGCGACGAGCTCGCCCCTGGCAGCGAGCGTATCTCCTTCCTGCGTCGCTGGTCGAGTGCCGTGCACTGCACCCGGCCGGAAAACGCCAACCGCAACACCTCCTGTGAACCGTGCGTCGCAACGCGCTACTTGGCCACTTCGGTGCAAGCCACCAACTCCGACGGTGGCAACCACCGCCCCGGGTGCCATCCGTCCTATCTGCCACCGCGCCAAGACGTTCGTACGCGGTGGTGGAGAGCTACACCGCCAACCTGTCGTGCGACGAGCTCGCCCCTGGCAGCGAGCGTATCTCCTTCCTGCGTCGCTGGTCGAGTGCCGTGCACTGCACCCGGCCGGAAAACGCCAACCGCAACACCTCCTGTGAACCGTGCGTCGCAACGCGCTACTTGGCCACTTCGGTGCAAGCCACCAACTCCGACGGTGGCAACCACCGCCCCCGGGTGCCATCCGTCCTATCTGCCACCGCGCCGAGACGTTCGTACGCGGTGGTGGAGAGCTACACCGCCAACCTGTCGTGCGACGAGCTCGCCCCTAGCAGCGAGCGTATCTCCTTCCTGCGTCGCTGGTCGAGTGCCTTGCACTGCACCCGGCCGGAAAACGCCAACCGCAACACCTCCTGTGAACCGTGCGTCGCAACGCGCTACTTGGCCACTTCGGTGCAAGCCACCAACTCCGACGGTGGCAACCACCGCCCCGGGTGCCATCCGTCCTATCTGCCACCGCGCCAAGACGTTCGTACGCGGTGGTGGAGAGCTACACCGCCAACCTGTCGTGCGACGAGCTCGCCCCTGGCAGCGAGCGTATCTCCTTCCTGCGTCGCTGGTCGAGTGCCTTGCACTGCACCCGGCCGGCCGGAAAACGCCAACCGCAACACCTCCTGTGAACCGTGCGTCGCAACGCGCTACTTGGCCACTTCGGTGCAAGCCACCAACTCCGACGGTGGCAACCACCGCCCCGGGTGCCATCCGTCCTATCTGCCACCGCGCCAAGACGTTCGTACGCGGTGGTGGAGAGCTACACCGCCAACCTGTCGTGCGACGAGCTCGCCCCTGGCAGCGAGCGTATCTCCTTCCTGCGTCGCTGGTCGAGTGCCGTGCACTGCACCCGGCCGGCCGGAAAACGCCAACCGCAACACCTCCTGTGAACCGTGCGTCGCAACGCGCTACTTGGCCACTTCGGTGCAAGCCACCAACTCCGACGGTGGCAACCACCGCCCCCGGGTGCCATCCGTCCTATCTGCCACCGCGCCGAGACGTTCGTACGCGGTGGTGGAGAGCTACACCGCCAACCTGTCGTGCGACGAGCTCGCCCCTGGCAGCGAGCGTATCTCCTTCCTGCGTCGCTGGTCGAGTGCCGTGCACTGCACCCGGCCGGGAAACGCCAACCGCAACACCTCCTGTGAACCGTGCGTCGCAACGCGCTACTTGGCCACTTCGGTGCAAGCCACCAACTCCGACGGTGGCAACCACCGCCCCCGGTGCCATCCGTCCTATCTGCCACCGCGCCAAGACGTTCGTACGCGGTGGTGGAATACACCGCCAACCTGTCGTGCGAGAGCTCGCCCCTGGCAGCGAGCGTATCTCCTTCCTGCGTCGCTGGTCGAGTGCCGTGCACTGCACCCGGCCGGAAAACGCCAACCGCAACACCTCCTGTGAACCGTGCGTCGCAACGCGCTACTTGGCCACTTCGGTGCAAGTTGATACATAATTGTGTTGACGGATCTATTTGGCAATAATGTCTTCAGTTAGTATTTAAAGCTATAGTGCGCTAGAGGAGGTCGCTTCGCCCGCGGTAGTCTCTCCGCTATCTTATCTCATTCATTTAATTGAGTTCAGCTCAGATTTATCTTCCGTGTTCTATATTCCGCATAAATCGACTACTGCGCGCCATAAGTTTCGGACACCCACGTATCAGACCATGTCTCGGCTTCTAGTGGGGTTGTAGGAGGTAGTTTAGATATGTTATATATGCGTACGGGACGAATAGGGGACATGTGACGCGGAGCTCGATTTCGCAGCGCGTGACTGGGCTACCATACAACAGATCGATTTCCACCCCGCGACAAAACTTTCGGTCAATAATTGACTTGGCTTCAGTATGCTCTAGAGTGATGGTCACGGATAGTGCGTAATGACTTGACACAATTCCTTCGTCTGCTGTATGGGACGGGGGTCGCTGATCGATCGCGCCCTCGACAAAAGCCTCCACGAAGCTGGCAAGGGGTGCGGACGAGCGCGGCATAGTTAGGTTAGTAACTAAGTGATGGACATAGTCTTCATGCCGCGCAAGGCGTCCATCCGTAGGTCTGTTAGGCTATACAGCTCCGTATGAGGAGGCTGGACTGTTGTCCATAGATAGGCCCATATGTTCCCTTGATTTTGAACCACCCAACCCGGTGAGAACCTGTAAACGATTTTCGCTAGGAAAATGTGCAACCGTAGCAAATACAGTCACTCACTACCCGGCAATACTACTGCTGTCCAAGCCCCGTGACCCAGGAGAATCTGAACGCATCGCTGGACTCGACACCAGCACGCAACATGATGGTCGTCAGACAAGCTAGGCTCCTGACTGGTTGTTAAACGTGACCATCACTCTAGAGCATACTGAAGCCAAATCAATTATTGTCCGAAAGTTTTGTCGCGGGGTGAAAATCGATCTGTTGTATGGTGGCCCAGTCACGCGCTGCGAAATCGGGCTCCGCGTCACATGTCCCCTGCCTCCTACACCTCCCACTAGACGCCGAGATATGGTCTGATACGTGAGTGTCCGAAAGCTTATGGCGCGCAGTGTATCATCTTCAAAAGGGTGTATGTATACAATGTAGTGTTTCAGTACTAGGGCTACGCGAAGGCTGGGATAGCTGTGGGAGAGAATTATATTTTTGAGTAGGTAAGAGCGAAAAAGAAAAGTAGTTGTACTGCAGACAAGAGCGAGCGGCTACATGTAATGTAGCCATGACGAAGCTGCTAGAGGAGCGGCGAAGGGTCGGTCCGGGACGGAGACCTCAGATGAAGAAAAGGTGAAGAGTTGAAACGAGCGCTGTACGAAGCCGTAAGTTCGGATGCGCGGGGAGAGCAGGATCAACAATGGCGGAAGCCCCCACCAACAACAATGGGGCGGAATCCGCCGTAGTCGGAAAGTTGTCCATCTGTGATCAGTATTGGGAAGCCAGTGCTTGATGGGAACTCGTCTTGAGCGTGCTGATTCCACAAAGTACAAATAGTTTCTCTCCGTATCATCTACGACGACGATATCTCGCTTCATGAGGGGTTTCCCTTTGGACGACATCATGTACTTGATAGTGCCAATTGTTATCAGGATAACGACGACGTTTGCCATGGAACGGTCACATATCGTTTGCAGATCAGCGAGACTAGTAAAGCTCACTTTCGGAGCGAATGTGAAGATTGGCGTGGACGGTGATACCTGCACGTTGGTTTGGTCGTTAAACCGAAGCTTGTACGTTTGGTTACCAGACGAATACGCGGGTTTTATGGACTTGATTAGGCCGGGGCCGATAGTGAAATGAGGAGATCGGATGTTTAAGATGGATGGTATGATTGTTTTTGTGACAATCTTACCATCGATCTTTAGGAGGCGCTCGGATGTTTAAGATGGATGGTAAGATTGTTTTTGTGACAATCTTACCATCGATCTTAAACATCCGAGCTCTCCTTTGACACTATCCGTAGGTAGTCGCATCGGAGCCCGTAGCTTTGTGGTCCGTTGTTGTAAGCAATCTTTCTAGTTGATCTTGAATTGGGATACCCTCATCGGAAGACGGTTCCATGATGTCGTGTAATACGGGTTCAACGTCACCTTCATCTGTATTTCTTGCCACTTCACTTGGCGGTGTCATTGAATCGACAAAAGCGACTACCGTCTTCCCCCGCACACTGCGCCTAGGCGTTGTATTTGAACATTACCATAGCCACATTTGCTCACAATTGTTCATTAGAGTGCGACCACTCATGCGCCCCTGTGAAAGCGTTAACAGCGCGTCCTACTAAGCACGTATCGCCATCGTCAAGTGCTTAGCAGTACGCGCGGATGTATCGCTGGCTTCAGCAACACTCGGATACTTTTTCAATATCCGCCAAAGCTGTCAACATCACTGCTACACCATTCTTCAATCCACCTTTCTCCTTGTCACGTAGGCTTGTTCGTAGTCTTCAACCATATCTCCTGCATCATTCCCATTTATTATTGCGTAATTAGTGTGTGACTGAGAAAGACAAGCAACCGAGAGGTTTGTTTCCACAAACATCGTATCGGTCTCTGGTTGGTGTTGTTCCCACACAATGGCTCCCTCTAAATGTTCTCTCAGTAGTCGTTTGCTCTCAAAAGTTCTTTTCCGGTCGATGGAGCGAGCTATTTCTTCGTCAATCACACTATTTCGAACTCAGTCCGCCGCCGTTTGCCCATTTGACTTCGACGAGTCATCTCAATACGCAATGGCTTAGTTAGGTCGCAGTGGATGTCTGCTTGGCGGGCCAATCTGGAAATGAATCTTCCGCGAACACCTTTTCGACAAGTCAGCGAATGTTTGTGAGTATTCGTAGGTAGCGCTAGTTTCTCTGCAGCAGCGATAGAGCCTTTAATATCTGCAGCAACATTGGGAATATCAATTTTAAAAGCTCGGGGCAGCACAGGTCCATGTTCTCATGCCACTCAGCGTGCCAGCGCCGCCTTGTACTCGAACGCAATGAGGAGACCTTTAAAATTCGGGTTCAAGTCCGCTTTGATCACGGGCGTCGCGTACGGCGCCTTCTCGTCCGGATCGTCCCAGTAAAACTCCACGAACGGGTCGTGCTTGCCCCCGAAGCGGCGGCCCTGCAGGTTGCGGCACTGGATGCCCGAGATTCGCACCCGGAAAAGGCACTCGGCGTCGCTCTTGCTCTCCAGCGGGTCGAACAGCCGCTGCAGGAACTTGGGGCTGCGTCTCGAGCTCTCCGGACTGCCGCTGTACACCTCGCCGAACTCGCGCGTGGCCTGCGAGAGCTGGTTGAGCTCCTCGAGGCTGCGGATCGACAGCTGGTTCATCTCCTCCACCGTCAAGTGGCGCGGCGAGCCCGTGGCGCTCGAGCGCGCGCTGCTGCGGCCGCTGCTGCGTCCGCTCATGCTGCTTCTGATTGGCGGCGGGGGCTTCTGGACCTGCCCTGCCGCCTCGATCTGAGTGGGAGAATGGACTGTGAGGGGGTGCCTGCCCCTGACGGATCAGCTGGCGCACCCGACTGACTCGCGCGACCGACTGGCTGACGACACCTTGGGTGACAATCGCCAAGTTGAAGTTGGCCAGAAAACGTCCTCCGGGTTTTGGTTTTAGGAGCAACGTAATGTTGGGGATGACAAATTAGTTTGTGGTGGTGTTGGCCATGACGGTCATGTGCTGGCAGGAATGGTGTGAGAGGTTGCGATATCGTAGGTTCTATCTAATGGGAGCGTGTCGCAATGGGGATCCCCCAATCAATCCGTGACAGCACGTCAGTGCTTCGCAATCTTTATTGTCAGGGCTTTGTGCAGAAGTGCATGGTGCCGGAATCATGGCGTTGGTGTCGATGTTTATGATGACATGGAGTTGTGGGGGCGACGTCACAAAGCACAAGTCTCTACGAAGAAGGTAAAGAAAGATGTAAACAGCTCTAAAGTTGTTTACCATTTTGTATGACGAACGCCAATGCATGGTGGTTTGATGGTTCTACCTCTACTTGCACACCTGCGCCTTAATATTGACACTGATGGGGAGGTCGTAGACAACCATGACGCTGGAGTCGCTGAATAGCCCGAAGTCGTCGTAGCGCGTGAACTCACAGAAGCCGGCCTGCTTGAGATACGCGATGAGGATAGCTTCGTCAAATCCCACCTTGTGCACGTCGTACATGTCGATCTGGCCACCGAAAATGACGGTCATGATCCATGCTCGGTGTTGGTGTGGAATACTCTCGTTCACGAAAAGCGTTGCGAGAACGAAGAGGTTGGGGACTGACACAAGCAGCTCGCCATCCGGACGCAACACGCGGTGCCACTCCTTTAATGTCACCTCTAGTTCGTGCCCCACACCGTGAGTGCAGTGCTCCAAGACGTGTGACGCGTAAATCACATCGACCGAGTTGTCTGGAAATGCATACAAGTTGTCTATGTACATGACGAAATCCACACGGTCGCCGTCGTTGGCATCCACGATCCACCAGTCCGGGTGCGTTATGTGACCACCGATGTGGAGTCGAATCGGCTCTTTCGCCGCCAAAGCCTTTTGCACACGCACTTCGTATTCGTCTTCTACGTTATCATCTTCCTTTGCTGACAGAACAGGAATATTGCGAGGCATTACTGCGGACGATGCTATGGATGGGAAAATGTGCATTTCTCGTGTGGTGCCACCAGCTAGCAGACTGGCCGTCTTCACATGCCACGCCACCTTGATCGACTCTTCAAACTTTGTCGTATACTTTGTCGTATCAAACAAGGGATACTGAAGTCGATTGGTCTCCACTTGATGGCGGAGCTTTTGCAGTACGTTCTGGTGGGTGGCTAGATAAACTGCCACCTCAACATATTCCTTCAATGAATTTACCGTGAGGTCGTGCAAGTCAAGCGCGTGCAACGCAGAACTTCCCGCCCTATTGCCCATACGAGATCCTGCCAGTGTGATCACAGGAATTCCTGCAAACAGCGCGTCAAGCACAGTCGTATGCCCGTTTTTCAACGGCGTGTCGAGCACAATATCCGCAGCACGCTTCCTGTACGTGTGATCGATCCATGGGTCGAGCTTCGTAAAGATAAACCTTTATCACCATCAATTCCATGGGCCTTTGCCTCGTTTCGCAGGTTTATTTTCGCACCCTCGTAGCCAGAATACTCCTGGAACCACATCACACTCAAAGGAACACGAGCCATGATCTCCATCCATGCACTGAAAATTGATGGATCCATTTTCTGGTGGCACATTCAAGTACAGTCAGCATAGTTTGAATATGAGTACCGCAAAATGAGAACAGCCAACGCACCTGCCAGTTGCTAAACGTGGCAAAGACAAATGAGTTATCCACTCGTCTGTTAAGAGCGGGAAGAGATGGTCGCTTGCCTTCTATTGTATGGCCAAGCATCTGAATGTGGTCATTAACGATATAGTGCATTGGCAGAAGCAGCAATTTCTCGCTGAATAGCTCGTTACTTGTTTCCGCTGGGGTAGCGACACCGTCGCTGATGAAGAAGTCGATGCTGGGATTCCCTAACGTCATAGGGAATCCGAGATACGACACCTGAACAGGTGATGGGCGGTGCAAGAAAATACCGATTCCAGAGTGTAGCGTGTGTCCATTCAAATCCACAAGTATGTGGATATTGTGCTGCCGAATGATATTCGCTGCATCCATAGTGTTTTTACCCTTGAGAGACACCATGTAGTCGACAGTACGCGAAATATTTCGCTTCCACCAAGATCCAGAATCCGAAAGCGAGAAGCAAAAGACCTTAGTTTGGTGGTGGGGGTCAGAAAGCAGGCTCAATATGCCGCGCAGCAGCGTCGCGACCGGATGGATGCCGAAATCGGACGATACAAATCCAATACGTAGCTTTGGGGCCCTCAATTTCAAATCCCTAACTGGATCGCAGCAGAGTGGTTCTTTTTGCGAAGCACTGTTGGCATAGGCTTGCTTCGAGAGCTGCGTGACCATCTTGGACGGCAGCTCCGCAAAGTCGAACGCATTGAACGCGGATAGCTCTCCCGACTGCAAGGTCTCCTCGAGTGTTTTCTGAACCTGTCCCCACGACTCGTCCCGATCCTTCCAGTCCGCAATCCAATTCCTCGCTTTGTATAGCGAGTGCATGTCCTTCACCGCTCCCTTCTGCATGACCCCACTTCCAGAGCCTTCACAGCTTCCTGCAGCCTCATCTGGAACAGGTAGCAATTCCCCAGAAACACCCAGCTGGATGCGTCCTCCCGATTCTCTTTGACCGCCACCTCGAACGTCTCCGTCGCCTCCTTCAGGTCTCCCAGCGCATACTGCGCCACGCCAAGGTACTGGAACACACTCGGATGCGTCAAGTCGTGCAGCACTGTCCAACACCAACCACATTTAAAAAAGTTATATCTCAACAACCTATAAAACCAATTGCAACTTCTTCCTGCCTTCCGTATTGTTTTCAGTGATAATCTGCTCCGCCATCAACTTGAGCTCCACCATGTCGCCCTTGGCGTACAGACTGCGCAGCACCTGGTTCACCTGCGTGGGCGACGACGAGCTCAAGTCCAGCTGCACACTACCAGCCTTCGCATGCAACAGCCCGCAGCAAAACACCATGAACCCCCATCGCAATAAAGACCTCATCTTTGAAACTCGAGAGATCTTCTTGATGCTGGTCAAAAGTATTGGCCCATCCCCCAAGCGACTCCACAAGATATAGATCTGAGTCGGTCACACTAGCACGATCGGTCGCGGGAGAATCATATTCTCAGAGAAAAGCAACCATTTGGGATTTGGACCTGCAGGGCGTAAGCAGCGAAAAGAAGGGACCGCTGCTGGAGCCATGCGGGACGCTGCAGCCGCCCAACGCGGTGCGTAGATGTACTGATGTTGAGTTAATTAGGGGCTAGAGGTGGCTGTCTGCTGTTCGCAGTCGTGTGGGCCTCGCCAGCTTGCGAGCAAGTGGCGACGGTTGACGCCCACTTGGGTTCTCAATGCCACGGTCTCTGTTGTGCATTTTCATTTAAAGTTGCAATCTAATGCAATATTTTATTATACTATTGTGTTATTGTTATGTGCATTGCAGGTGATTCTGCTGAGAAGGTGGAGGTGGGAGCCTTTGGCTCGGGTTCTTCGGACGAGGAAGTTGAAGTGGAGCTGCTGGACTCGGCTGCCAAGATCGACAGCGCGCTGGAGCGAGAGCCGCTGTCGTCGACGGCGTCTCAAGAGTCAGACGACAGCGGCAATGAAACGGCTGCAGAAGACAATCAAGGCGAGGCTGGGACGCCGGTCAATCGGGACGAGCTGGAGCAGCTTCGCCGCACGAACGACCACCTGCGGAGTGAGGTGGCGGACCTCACGAGCGCGCTGCTGGCTCGGGATCTAGAGCTCGTGGGGCTGCGGGAGCGCTGTCAGTTTCTTACGACTGCAGTGGAAAAACAGGACGAGGTCATTGCAAAGATCTACGCGGCGGCGACGGGGGACAGTCCAGACAAAGCGTCCGTGACGGCCTTGCCGGCAGTGCAATCAGGACGCACGCTGGCAGATGAGAGTGACGGTGGACTCGCTCGGGCAAAGAGCAAGTACAGTGGTAGCACGAAACAGAAGAGTAAGTATATGGGCTCTGTGAGGAATTATCCTGGCGCAGTGGGTATGGTAGAGCCTGCCCAAAAGATGCTTGAAGCACGACTAGATTTCATGGGATTCCAAGGCGATCGTGTTGAGAAAGTGGTGGAGTCACTCAGAGAGGACTTGCCGACAGACCTCGAAAAGCCCAGCGGAGATGCTGTGAATGTTGCCTTGGATCAACTACTTTACGACCCCCACCCAGATACCAACTCGGTCCACTCTAGTGCCAACGCCAGTATCTACAGCTCGAGCACAGCAACGAGCTCGTCATCGTCATCTCTCTTTGGAGACGTCAATGATCCACTATCTAAACCCCCACGCTCATGGACGTCACCGCGAAGTCCAGCACTCGTGAAGCGGCGTCCTTCGCTCGAGCGTCAAGATAGCAGTCCTACTGAAGAAGTGTTTGCGAGGTCGGCAGGTTTTCTTCGCAAGTCCAATCGCACAATGTCTGGACGTTTGAGTGTAAGTGACCTCGGGCTCCTACGCAATGACGATGACGACATCGAAAGCAATCAGTTGACAGAAACGCCTCCTTTTAGCGCCCACGGCCGCCTGGAGAAAAGCGTCAGTAGTGGCAAAGACAGCGACATGAGCTTTGCAGATACCGGAGGCTCGAATGTGTCAACAAGGAGCCGCAGCCAGCGGAATTTGTTTGCTGATGTTGATGAAGCGCTTAAGGCTAAGTCCAATCAGAAGAATTGTGAATCGGACCCCATAGGTGGAGATAAAGGAGATGAGGATAGTCTGACTTACGGAGAGTTTCTTCAGCGTATCAGCCTGCCTGCTTCCAGAGACATCTTGGATAAAATTCGCATGTTTGTAGGCTCCATCTTGGGGCCTCGAGGCGATGGCCGACCTCCTCGCTCGACGGATTACGTGGAGTACGACTTTTATGGGAAACATGAATTCCGTCGCCGTTGTAATCGCTTCTTTGAGAATATGGAAGACTTGCTCCAGGATCATCCAGCGTGGCGTCATACATCCGAGGCCAAACTGGCCAAGGCGCGTGATGGCATTGAGAAGTACGTGATGGACAAGGTGTCCGACATCGCATTTAATCAACTCAAAGAGTGCCAGCAATGGAAGGAGGAGGATCAAGCTCTGCTTCGACGCATGCAATTGTTATCGGTACGCAATATGCCTGTGCTTAGTGCACCTGGTTGATATTGTGTAACTCGTTTCATAGTGCTAATCAGATTGCTGTTTTGTGTTTAGTTCATCACACCTGCTATGTTGGATATCAAGCCCTGTATGCGCAACGAAGTCGTTTGGTCCATGGCAGAAGATGAACTTCGACGCATCAACTCATTTCGCTCGCCCGGCGACAAAATTAACTGCATAGTTCGCTGCTGCAGCGTAATTTTCAGTGTGCTCAATTTATCGCGCGGTGACTCAGGCAGCCGTCCAGGTGCCGACGACTTTCTGCCGGTTTTTATCTACATTGTGCTGCACTCGCAGATCCCGCGACTCCATTCCAACTGCGAGTACATTTCAGCGTACCGAAACCAAGCGGATCTCATGTCAAAGTATGTAAAGTGCGCTTTTACGGATGCATAAGATGGTACCTGACTGTGTTGTCGACACTTCTTGATCTACAGGGCTGGCTACTGCTTCGTAAACTTGCGCAGTGCGGTCGAGTTTATTATGGTGATGGATGGATCCATGTTGTCCATCTCGAACGATGAATTCCTGAGGTAAGACAAAGACAATGGTAGCTGGCCAAATTGCTTGGTGAAGTTTCTGCTGATTCATATTATCGTGTCCGGACGTGTACAGACTATATTCCGAGCGAGGGAAGCTTCTGCTGAAGTAGAAGGCGGGTGCATATGTGTACCGTGTATGGTGGCTTCGTGACTGCCCTTATATTCGTTCTAAATGAAAGCTCTTCATCACGTCGCTACGTCTCCCTGGAGCACTGTCGCGAGAGAATTACTTTGTGTGCAAACTACCCAGCTAGCAATGGCTGCTGCTCCTCTTGTCGTTCTACCTCACGCTCTGCCTCTTCTAGAGCTGCAGCGTGGCAACTCCGTCGCATCCGAAAGCAGACGGGGTTATCCCACATATCCTCGAGATCGCCGTTGATTTTAGCAAAGCCCAACACGGCCAGCAGCATTATTGGGACAATGTACATCAACGCAGGCTGTCCGGCGACGATATATCGGAGCACAACAGCCATGACATTCGCGGCCATTAAGCCGGCGGCGTAGGCGCTAGCAGCAATACAGAAGTACCTGTTTGAGATTGGATTGCCGCAGCAATAGTCGTAGCGAATGCAAAATGCGACCAGCAGACCAGGGATTATAATATCTCCCAGCCCCAGCAATGTTTCTCCTCCGTATACGGAAAATGCCAGCGGAACGCTCAGCACCATGGGCATTGGTTGTCGGGCGAACTGACTGCCATCGGCAGCTCCAACGTCTAGCCTTGTTGTGCCACCACCAGCGGCCACATCTACCATGACATTGGAACCGAAAACTATTGGCGAGACGTAGACGAAGAACACATCGTAGACGAATGCAGCGACCAGGAGAGTTGTGGCCACACGCAGGTTGGGCAAGCGTACCACATCGATGAATACAACGCAGACCATCAGCGCCATGAAATCCTGGACCGGCCAAATCCATGGCTGGGTGCGCGTCAAGAACCAGAATAATCCTAGCGCGGGCGCTGCCAAAGTTGTAAGAAACAGGAATATGGACTGCAAAATGCTGCTGTTTGGACGTTCCAGCCGAGCCACAAGAGGTAATGTAAACACGTGAGTGAGTGCTGCACTTGCACCAACCGCAAACAAGACGCTGAGCATGAGGGCCAGATGCACGTAATACAGCAGCACCAGTAAGCTGGACGCGCCAACCAGGAAGTAGATCGCATGTCTGCTGCTGAGCTCTAATCTGTCGTCGTCCACATTGACATACTCATCTACTTCAGCTGTAGACTCCACAATCGTTGACATCGAACTGTTTGACGAACTTCGCCCTAGTGTTCCTGCCAGTATCCGTGCTACTTTTTCGTACGAGAGCTGTCGCTCTTCACTGCATGAACGATAGGCCGCACCCATGACGGTTATCACTCCCAGCATCCACGTCAGGAACATGGACACATTCCACGGGCTTTCCTCGGGATTGAACGCCCACACGAGCACGTTCGTCTCTCCTACTGTGTCCAAGACGCTATCAATCCGTTTTCCGTCCCGAAAGGCAACCAGCACCACGGGGATCGCCGTCTGAATCGTCGACTCAACCTCCTCCGTATGCTGCACCTGCAGCCAATTGCTCGTAAAGCAGCACGCCTGGAACTTTCTCCTACCCGTCGACAACGTCGACATCACCCCAGTCAGCACACAGGCACTGGTAGCACACGCCGGCTTCAGCGTGCACGTCCACGCCGCCAGCGGGTCATCCAGCTCGGGAAACACCGAGCTATTGGCCGCCACAGCTTCTTCTCCAAGTGCACAATTGTAATAACTCTCACTCTGCTTCGCATTAGCAGCCCTAAAGGCTCCTGCAATTGTGTCCCTGACGACAATCAGCGACGCACCCGCCCGCTCCGCCGCCAGCGCCTGCTGCTCCACACTGCACTCGCCACTACGCTCCATCAGCAGCGCCCTCCTTCTGAACTCCTGATCATGTAGCGCCTCAATCCCACTGCAATCCTCCGTCGTCTTGGCCTTCACAAGCAGCAGCTGCTGCTCGGGCGTCGCGCTCCGCTCGTCCACCACCAACTGGCCTGTCTCGCGCGAGAACGTTGACGTGGGCCACGCCACGCGCTGCAGCGCGCCGCCAAAAGGCGCGGTCGTGATCTGGAACTGCTGCGACGTGGACGGAGAGATTGTGCGCAGCTGGAGGACGTCCGCAGCGGCCGCGACGCCCACGCAGCCGAGCAGCAGAGCGACGCGATGCATCATTCCTTATGGTTCAAGTCTGTATGAAACCGAAAAGCCTTCGTCTACAAGAATGGTGTGCTGGACATCAAACTTCCGAGGGGTCTGATTGGCGGATAAGAACGTTGAAGTTTCACGCGGACACGTCAGAACCAAACTGCGAGTCCGACGTCATGGGGAGTCGACGTACGAAAAGATCTTCATTCCGCATTCCGCACACTCCGCCTTCCGCACTCCGCATTCCGCACTGGATAGCTCTCACATGCTGCGGGTTTCGAGCTCCGTGCGCGCTCGGGCTGCGCTTGCCAGTCGGCGGCTCTTCTCTTCTGGTTACGTGCAAGAGACCCTCATTCCGACCTACCACTTCCAACGGTCTCTAACGCGGCTGCCGATCCCGAAGCTCGAGGAGTCTCTCGCGCGGTACCTGGCCGCAGTGGCGCCCGTGGTGTCCCCCGCGCAGCTTGTCGAGACGCAGCGCGCGGTCCAGCAGTTCCAGACCGGCGTCGGGCCCGACCTGCAGCGCGCTCTCGTGGCGCGCGACGACGCCAACTCACACACGTCGTACATCAACCAATGGTGGCTGGAGATGTATCTAACGGACCGCCAGCCGCTCGTCATCAACTACAACCCGCAGATCAAGCTCAAAATGGACCCCATCCCAGCCAAGAACACGCAGCGCCAGCGAGCGGCCTCGCTGATGGCGTCAACAGTTCGCGTGTACCGCACCTTGCGCGACGGCAAACTCGAGCCCGACATCTTCCACACGAAACCCCAGACGAGCAAAACGAAGGCGTTCCAGTATTTCTGCAAGTTGCTGCCGGAAAGTGTGTCGTTTTATGGCGCCGCGGCGCTGGGTGCATATCCTTTAGATATGTCCCAGTACAAGAACCTGTTCTCCAGCACGAGAGTGCCGAAATGGGGGCAGGACGAGCTCAAGGTCTCGCCTGGCTCCAGACACATTGTGGTGCAGAGAGGGAGCAAGTTTTACGCCTTTGATGTGCTTAAAGAGGACGGGAGTGCCGTGTCGGACGAGCACATTCTTGCCAATGTGGACGCGATCTTGAACGTGCCGCTGGAGAAGGGGACTCCGGATGCCCCTGGGGTGGGACTGATGACCACCATGAACCGAGACGCGTGGGCGAACGCAAGGGAGAAACTTGTGGCTAACGGGGTGAACAAGGCCTCATTAGAGCAAATTGACAGCGCACTATTCGTCGTGAGTTTAGAGCATGGATCACCGGGAACACCTGAGCAAGTGAGCCGCACTTTCTTGGTTGGCGACGGTAGTAATCACTGGTTCGACAAGAGTTTCCAGTTAATTGTGGCGGCCAACGGCACTGCGTCCGTTAACTTTGAACATGCGTGGGGAGACGGCGTTGCCGTATTGAGGTACCTAAACGAGTTGTATAGTGACAGCGTTAAGTACCCCGTGCTGACGGCGAGCAACGAAGCTAAGCCCAAGGAGCTGGAATGGGAACTTAACGGCGAGACAACGCAGTTGCTAAAGGAGGCAAAGAAAACGTTTGATAAATGGACGTCAACGTTGTTAGTTGCGTGTGCGGAGACGCCGGTGACGAGATCTGTGGGAAAAGAGTATAATATTGGCACGGACGGACTCATGCAGATGACCATTCAGCTGGCGCACTTTAAACTGCACCAGAAGTTTGTGGCCACGTACGAGAGTGCCAGTACTGCGGCGTTCAAGCACGGACGAACCGAGACTGTCCGCAGCTGCACGAACGAGGCGGTGGATTTTGTGCGTACAATGGTGGACGCCTCGAAGTCGGATACTGAAAAGGTTAACGCATTGCGAGCAGCCGTGACCAAGCACAGCGAGCTGACCAAGAACGGAGTGATGGGCCAGGGCTTTGATCGTCATTTATTTGGATTGAGAGCCATGGCGGAGTTGCAGGGAATGGAAGTACCGGAACTCTACACGCTACCCGCTCACCAGATTATGAGCAAGATTATTCTGTCGACCAGTACGCTGTCCAGCCTTGCTCTTGAAGGTGGAAGTTTTGGTCCTGTGAACGAGGAATGCTACGGCATTGGCTACGGAATTGAGAAGGAGGGTTCGGCGTTCCAGCTGTCCAGCTACCGCAAAGATCTTCCTCAACTCAAGGATCTGCTAGTGGAGAGCCTCGTTGACCTGGAGCGTCTGCTGGCTGACACGACGCCGAAGAAGTAAAGCGAGGTGTGAAAAGGAAACAATTGCAGAAGCTAAACCGAGGAAGGTAGACTTGCAAGCGGTTGCAGCAGAAAATAAAAAGCTGCAGAAGGAATATCACTAAAAGAGATCATGCTGTGTATTTCGGCTGCTGGATTATCATCACGTATGACTCAAACTCCAAGAAAAGTAGTTCATCCTAACGAGCAAAGACGATAATAGTCAACACGACGGAAATGTTTAAGCTGCCAAGACAGCTCTCAAATTACATTGCCACTTTCAGCAGCAAACCCAGGCAATCAATCTACTTGGTCTTGGCGTTGTAAGCCATGTGCTCCTGGTTCATGGGGTTGTCCGGCGAGCGACGCCACTACATTCCACCACATAGCACACCACCCATCAGCATCAGCATCACGCACCAACCTCACTTCACCTTCACGTACCATCTCGCTGAGCTTGTGCTTATACTGAGACAGCTTGAGTCCGGGGAAGTCCTCCTTGACCTGTGGCAGCATCACCTCCTCAAAGGCCTTGTACGCCGCCTTGGCCCTGCGTTCCGGGTGCTTGCCCAGCTCCTGATCCGTCACCGTCAACAAGTCCAGCGCCGCGTCCAGACTGCGGGCCTCCGTCTGCTCGCCATTGTCGCGGTTGCGATTCGCCTGGAAGCTCGTGTCAAACTTGATGTCCTTCTTGCCAGGCTTGCCAGCCGTGCGGGCCGCCTCGGCCTGCTTCAGGGCCTCTCTCTCCAAGTGCGTGAGCTTCTCGCTGCTGCCAGCGGTACTGGCAAAGGCGCTGGGCTTCTTCGAGCCGCGGTTGCTTTTCTTGGCCGCGGGCTTGAGCGCCTCCTCCCAGGGCTTGGCCGCCTCCTTGGTCGCCTTCTTCTGTTTGCGGATGGCGTGCTTGTCCTCGTCCAGCGCGTGCTCCTCCAGCGCCAGCAGCGTCTGCTTCTCCGCCTTCTTGGCCTCCTGCTCGGCGCGACGGCGCTCGTCCTCAGCGCGGCGGCGTTCGGCGCGGGAGTCGGCGCCCTGGGCCCACTCGGCGTCCTCCGAGGCGGCATCGGCGGCCGCCTTCTTGGCGTCTTTGGCGGCCTGGGCCACCGCCTTCTTGGCCTTGGCCGCCTCCACTTTGGTGTTCCCGCCGCCTTGCTTCTTGGCCATGGTGCTAAATGCTTATAGTGACCGGTAGGGATTAAAGGGAGAGGACGAGGGGCATGACATCCGTCCTGAGAAAGAGAGTTTGTATGAGGTGGTGGGATCTTTGGGAGGGAGGTCGATCTAATGCTTCAGGACGGTGATTGGTGGAAGGCTCGGGCCCAAGTGCGTGGCAGCATGAGTAATGCTGATCAAAATGTGATCAACGATGCACAAGAGTCTTTGTGTGCTGTATGGAGCAGACAATCATGATAAGCTTCTACTGTAGCTGTGGGTTCTACATTGTTTTGCCACATCACCGTCGACGCGGTTGCTTCGGACTGCGAGGACGTCCTGAATTGGAAGCGCTGGTCGGGCGCTCGCTTCCACTTGGACGCTTGGTTCCTGTCACTGCACCGGCACTGGGGCGGCGCCTTGTCCTCCGCGACCAGCGCTGCGGTCTCTCCAGGCCCCACCGGCAGGCGCATTTCCTGAAGACTGCTGAGCTCGGCTCCTTGTGTCTCGTGCGTTGTTGGCGTCGCCCGAGTTGGACCGATCGCTGCGTCGAGGCTGCTGCTGCTGCTGCTGCTGAGCATCCCTGGAGTTGTGGTGGCTGCGACTTCGCGACGCTGCTTCGCGTCCGCGGTGGTCGTTGTGGTGCTGGTTACGACTGCTAGCACCGTCTCGTTGTGGGCTGCCACCTTCGGCCGGCTTGCCATCAACAGCTCCTTCTTTCTTGCTCGTCCACGGAAGGCTTTCTTCGGCCACAGGTTCTACTGTCTGCGTGCGGAAGGAAACGGGCTCTTTTCCTGGTTCATCGAAAGCCCAGTCCCGTGGCTCCGGCTCCTGCGCGCAGCGACAAAGGATGTCAGTCAGTCATTGTAAGCAGACCAGCACTGGTCTCAATGAAAGTACGTACGATCTCCTTGAAGTACTCGTGCTCGAGCGCTTCTTTTGCCGTAATGCGAGTTTCAGGATCTGGACGTCATTGAAAAACAATAGATGCAATTTCATCAACCCCCATCTGTATTAGACGAGCCCACAATTCATGATAAACAAACCGCAAACGTACCATACTCCAAGAGCCGCGAAAGCAGGTCAAGAAGTGCAGCTCCAGCGCGACCGGGGCCAACCTTGACTGCATTTTTCAAGTCCGACTGCGTCGGGTATTTCCGTTCGCGTCCCATCTGCACGACGTGGTTGTACTCAGGAAGGTTCTCCAACCCCTCCCACGTCTGCGGCGTCGGCATCCCGAGCACCTTAAAGATTTTATCCAGTTGGTCCTTCTGGAACGGTGCATTGGACCCCTCCACCTCTTTCCCACAGAACAGCTCTCTCGTGTTAATGAGCTCGGCGAAAATGCAGCCCACTGCCCAGAGGTCCACGGCCTTGGTGTAATGCTTCGCACCCAGCAGCAGCTCTGGCGCACGGTACCAGAGCGTGACCACGACTCGCTCCACATCCGACAGCGCCTTAATAGGCTCCTTGTAAATCCTGGCCAACCCCAGGTCCGCCAGCTTGACTTGGCCGCGCTTGCGGCCGTGACCCACCACCAAAATGTTCTGCGGCTTCATGTCTCGGTGCATGACCCAGGCGTCGTGCATGTAGTCCACACCTTTCAAAATCTGGTACATGAGCGACTTGCGCGTGTACTCGCCCAGCGGCTTCTGCTTGCTCTGCACGATAATGTCGTGCAGGTCGTGGTCGCCGTACTCAAAGACGAGCGCCAGCGACTTGTCGCGAGGGTCCACGTGGACGTCATGGAGATGGACCACATTGTCGTGGTGTAACTCCCGCAGTAACTTGATCTCCCGGACGGTGGCACTAGACAGCACCACGTCGTTCTTGCCTTCTTTATGGGACTTGACCAATTTAATTGCGAACGTCATGGGCTCCTCGTCCTCGGCGGCGGCCGCGCCCCGGACGGGCGCGGGAGCAGCGCCGACGAATACGCCTCGGCCTTGAACACCATGCCGTACGTGCCTTCGCCGATCTTGCCCAGGATGCGGTACTTGTCCGTGAGGCCCTCGGGTCGCCGCAGCGACGAGCGCCGCATGGTGACAATATAATGAGGAATGGTAATGGTGGCGGGTGCAGCAGGATGAGGGATCGTGCGACAGATTGTAGTGACTTGGAGTTTGTAAAGAATGTGGAGATTCATTTCATTCGCGAAAACCTGT
Source organism: Phytophthora constricta (assembly GCA_011947335.1). NCBI lineage: Eukaryota > Oomycota > Peronosporomycetes > Peronosporales > Peronosporaceae > Phytophthora > Phytophthora constricta. The sequence goes on along the minus strand of JAAVTI010000616.1, from coordinate 45,545 downwards.
GTAGAAACGATGCTGTTTTTACTTTTTGTTTGCTTTTCCTAAGAGTTAAGGTCCAACATGGTTGCTACAGTATAAAACAGAATCATTCAAGCTAGGTAGTTTGGGTGTGCGAGCTCACGGACAACTTATCTCTTACGGGGCAACAATCTCTTTTGTCTTCTTGACCGTGGCATCAAAAGCTGACGTTCTGTCGACCAGTAGTGTGTTAGTGGGGAATTCTTTTTCTCAAACCTTGCAGAGCACACCTCCTCAAACCAAAGATCGACGTTATTAACCCAAGCCAAAGTGCCCAATCGTTTCTCATGTCTTTGTCGAGTTCAACCCCTCAATCCCTAACCCCTTCGTCAACCTCCCATACTCACTCCCAGTCAACCGTTCTCAAACGACTGCCCTACGTTGCACATGTGTCAGGTGCCGCGCCCCATACTCAGCGCAAGTCATTCTCCAACACGCCGGCAAGAACAACAAGCCACACAAGCAGCCAGTAATGAAGTACTTGGAGGAGCCGCAGCTATCATGGCTCAACTCCGTGCTCGGGTCCTACGAGATCGGCGACCGTGTGCTCAACGGCAAGCTGGAGACGTATTCGTGCAAGAAGGCGGGCAGCGACAAGCGCCTGGCCAAGTCGCTGGAGCTCTACTACCAGCAGGAGATCGAGGCGGCCGCCGACCTGTTAAGCTCGTCCCCGCTCGGGCCCATCGCCGCGCCCGCCACCAGGAAGCTGCTCATCAATCTCATCTCCACGATGAACGCCAGTTTCCCCGACTACGACTTCAGCGCCGTCAAGCCGGAGCAGTTCCGGAAAGAGCCGGACTTCCGGATAGCGCTGCAGCGCATCAACCACGACCTGGCCGAGCTGCTGGAGGCCGAGGGAAACGGTTTCGTGGAGAAGATGTGGGAGGCCGTGGCCGAAGCCATTAAACTGGAGGAGTGCGAGGTCTACAGTTACATTCCAGACATGGACTCGGACCCGTTCTCGGACGGCAATTTGTACGTGAAAATTGTAGTTTCTTGTAGGAAATGGGTAAAAAGGAGAGCTGGCTCATAAGATGGTTGTTGTTTTGGGGTTCTGTTGTGTAGGTGGTCGTTCAACTACTTTTCTACAACAAAGTGCAGAAGAAGATTATGTACTTTACGTGCATCTGCAAGGGGTGAGTTGACGAGAAAAAAGGAAAAAGGAAAAAAGTGAGCTAATTTTTTTACTTTTTATTAGGTTGACGTACGAGAGTGACATGGACGACGAAACGATGGACGAGCCGGCAGACATGGATGGCGACGGAGAGGACGCAATGGAGGACTACTTCGGCATGTCCCCGGACTGGTGCGTGTGATTACTTAGATATATTCTTAATCCCGAAAAAGCGTGTTACTTATTTTTTCTTATTGAAACTTAAATAGGGAGGATGGTGCGTAAGTGGAGTGAACACTATGAAAAAATCATCAGTCGGGCCGAGTTTAGTCACAACCAGACGCCCCCACCCCACCCCAGCAGCGCCATATCGGCCGGAACGGGCTCTTGCCTTCGTGCCAAGTTCCTTCTGTCCACATTTGTCGTGCGGTTTGCTCTCCTTAGAGCGGTGGATAAAGCAATACCGTCTCGATCTCTTAGCTGTTTTGTCTTTTGACAATCAGTCGGGAGTGGCGACGCGGTCCTGCCTCGCAGCTATGGCTGCGCTTCCATCGCTCTCTAGTGTATTATTTTACTTTAGTAATGTATTATCTCCTTCGCGCTGCAGATGGGAGTAGTTGGTGTTAAATATTTGTTTAGGGGAAAAGTTTTTACTTACTAACCAACTTGTTGTATCACCGCTTACATATCCCAGGTATGAACTCAGCGATATGGCAATGGCTCTCGGACAGAAAAAGTGTTGGGCACGCCTAAGACACTTCCGACCATCGCATCACGTTTTACCACTTGGAATTTTCGTGGAGTTCCATTTGCAGTGCTCGGTCTTGAAGAGTTTGTTGTGTTAGATGATTTTTTTGAGCATGGCATGAGATGAGGAGGCTGACACCCTGGACCTGTTGCCGCCTGAACTCGAAGCATCGACGCTCTCGGTGAAAAGGATGATGAGTTTGGTCGTTTCGGTGGTGTCATTCGATCTGGCAGTACAGCAACAGAACTTAGGGATCGTGAAGACATTCGAGGCGACGCAGAATGGATTCGACGGGGAGTACTCGGGAGTTGGCGAGCATTTGCTTCATCCGGATGTAATTTTCTCGGCGTAAAAGCAGCTTCAACAAGTGGTAGTACCTCGTATGATTGAAAAGATGCGGGCGACTCACGCTGACGCAGTTGCGTGATCTGCTCGGCCATTGCTGCCTTTTCACGAGTCTCGCGTGAAAGTTGTTGCTGCAGTCGACGGATTTCATTCTGATAGTGTCGAGTGGAATTCAGGTATTGGGTTTCTAGACGCTGAAGTTCTTGTTTTCCATTGTCATCCCTGACACTCGCTGCTCTACTTGCTGCGGTTCGTGGACGGTTGATGTGGTCATAATTCGCATCTTCCGTGTCGCTGTCATTTTCGGTACGAGTTGGACGCGTGATAATCGGAGAAAAGTTTTCACCTTCAGAAGTTTTAGCATCCTGGACTGCTGGATTACGACTGTGAGATGCTGAAAGAGCGCGGATTTTGGCTTCTCGTCGTCTTTGTGCATTAACTTCCATCTGCTTCTGAGCTGTGGTCCATTTCACCTGGAAATACGTCTTCTCCTGGGAGAGCTTGTTCAAGTTACCCTCAAGTTGCTTGACGTAGGTGTGCAATTGTTCGCTCTCAGTACGCTGAAGAGCCTCAGCCATGGCAAATCGCTGTGTCAGCAAGTTTTCCCGCTCTCGGGCAGCATTTTGAGCTTGCTGCTGCATATCTCCGAGAGCTTGAACCTTTGAAGCGCTTGCTTCATGGCAGCATTTTCACTTTTAGTTTTTGCCACATCTTGCTGCCCACGCAATAGGGTGGACACCGAGGCCTTCGTGGTCACAGGAATTGCTCCAGGGTTGTCCAAGAGTTGATCCACAAATTGCGAGTGTGCTCTCTGCATCACTGTTTGAAGCTCTCGCTGCATTGTCGTGCGATATTCCGCAAATTTCTGCTGCCTATTTAAGAGTTCAACATGCATTGCGTGCAGCTTGTTGTCGTACTCAGCATCCAGCTCGCAGCGTAGCACTTGCTGGTCTAATTCCCTGCGTGCCTCCATCACGGCGAGTTGCTTACGTAGAGCCTCCACTTCGAAGTACAAATGAAATGCGTGATCCACGGCAAAAGCTTCGCGACGAATGCGTTCCTCGAGCTTCACTTTTGCGCACTGACGTTCGACTTTCTGGCGATCGAGGACAGCAGATTGACAATGGTCATGTAGCTGTTGCATGGATTTTTGTGGAGATCAAATTGCTTCGTGGTGTGCTCTACGCACTGTACAGTAACGTTGTTGAGAAAGCGTGTCATTTGAGAGGCCGGAACTACAAAGACATCAGCAACTTCCTGTCGCTGTAATCTGTTAGCTTGTGGCACGATTTCACTGTTCGAAGATGAGTTGGGGGCAGGATTTTCTCGACGTGGACCCCTTCTGCATGAAAGTATTTACTTAATTCCAAGAGCAAAGATGAAGACTTGATGCAGGTCTCAGCTCCTACTGCTTGAGAATTCGTCGGAGTCTTCCGTGTTTGCTGGTATTCCCGATGAGTCTTTCGATGAAAAAGGAATCCCTTGTACTGGTCGTCCAGAACTTTTGTATCGGCGCTCACCCACGCCAGCTCCACAGAGAGCTGAAGGTAAACTAGTTGATCTTCGATATTAGTCGCTGGTGGTAAGACTAACAGACCGATGTTGCAGAATTGAGTAAGGGCCGCAGTGGCTCCCATCTGTAGACTTCGCAGTGCGTATGAAAATGTTTTGGACGACAACAATGATGCAACGACAGCAGTTGATGGGGATTCCGTGCCAAGATCAGCAGTGCCAAGCAAACGCTTTTTCATGTGGAGATTTTCCCCGCCAACGACTGCTGTTGATCGGCCACTAGTTACAGAAACTTTCTCATTCCATGGCGAGTCCCATGTTGGGAAGTAAAAACGCTGCCATAAATCTTCCAGAGCAGCGAGCGCTTGATTCTCTGCATCAAGCTGCATGCCTATTGAAAATGACGTGACGTCTTCCTCATTACGCAAAAGCTCCTGCAGTTTTCATCGATGTACACCCGGTGAAGATCCATTAACTTCGTCAGTGCCATGATGTACAGGCTATCTCTCGGCTCGTATTTGCTTACAGCGTCATTGAAAGCATGCCACTCGCGCTCTCGAGATCGAGGTCGTGCTTCTCCGAATAAGGCTCTCTCTGCTGCAACACCCATATTTCTCGTGGTTACAGGCGCAGGAGGTATTTCTTGGTATTTACTACTTGATGCACCACCTTGCGGTTGTCCCCGAAACGTGTTGAATGCTGCGGTCAATCCTGTCGATATCATGATCGTACTTGCTTGAAAACTGATCAAATGCTGGCGCCGCTTTCGAATACGTATGCCGGCATCTTTCTGAAAAGTCTGTAACAATGCGAAATTCGTCGTGCACTGCAATACTCGGACTAAGTGTTCATTCGCCTCCAGCAGAGCTTCACAAAGTTCTTGGCGCATAAGTACCGCGTGGTGTTGGCTCTGCAAGTGTTCCGAATGAGTTGCAAACAAATCGCCGATCGCTGTAGCTGCATCGACACTGAATTTGCAAGCGAGATGATCCAGAAATTGACGGATTTCTCGATGAAACTGAGCTTGCCAACGCCTGCCGGCCAAGACCGGTGTATCCTCCCCCACAAGCTTCTTGCAAGTGACATTGACCGCTATTTACCGAAGTCTGCAGTGGGCAAGAAAATGGGAGCCACTTCGAATCCGTAGCAGATCCAGGGTGCAGCTGAAGTTGTCAAAGATAGACAGCAGCATGCGCAGAGTTTCTTCGCGATGCTCATTCAATCTTGCTGCATGCACGCTAGCCACTCCTCCACTCGAATCTGCACAGGCCTTTCGTGGTTTGCTGTTGTCGCGAACGTCCGAAGCAAATAACGAAAGGATGGAATTGTTTGAAGTAGACTCTGCGCATCCGAGCTAGAACCATCGAGGTTCGTAGTAAATCTTCGTGCTGCGCGCTGGGTCGAGGCTGGGGGAGAAGAGCACGATGCTGGTGGTGTTAGCAACAGTTGCTCAACTTTTGGGCGCTCATGTATCTGAAGATCGACTTTGAGCTGGTGCAGCTTCACCATCAGCCACTTCGTTAATCCACATGGCTGATCCTCTTCGTCCTTGTTAGTGGTATTCCCATTGAGTATGAAACATGCGTCGAGTGTGAAATGAAGGCACATCTAGCGTGCGTAGCGGGGCTTAATTTGCGCATGAGTTTTTTCTCGTTGCGGAGGCGTTGAAAATGCTGATCAAGTGTCGTAAGTTGTCTTGGTTGGATGCATTCATCTTTTAGAAAGTGGCCACACGCTGCCATGTCAACCTCCAGCAGTGATACACTCTGAAGGGATGCAAAAGCAGCTTTCAAGGCATCGTTGGTTTTGTTTGGCGCAGTCGTATAACGTTCCTGAAGTTGTTGCTTGAGGTTTTCGAGCCTTTTCCAGTACGGAAAACAACTTGTTCGCATCTCTTCTGTCATTCTATCAGAGATTTCTTTCGCGTACTTGGTGCGAACGGTGTTAATATCCATGGCCACATTTGTATCCTGGTCGGACGAAGAAGTCAAATCTGGTGCAAGAGAGGCAGCAAGACACACGTACGGGTAGGATGCTGCGAATTCAAAGACATCAGCGCCCACGCTATCCTGGTAACTCACACTAACGTCGAGATACGAAACATACTGCTGTTGAAGCAATAGCAACGAGCGTCTCCAGTATTCGGAACGCTTCGCTTGCGTTGCAATTTCGTCATTCTCGTGACTTGTCTCGTCCGAGTTCGCAGGATAACATTGTAGTGCGCTCAATTGGTCCCAGATCCATCCCGACACGGTCTTGCTATCGTCACACCTCATCGATGAAGGAGTCGCAGCATTCGTCGCTTGGAACATTGGTATCTCTAATTCTTTGCAATGGGCTGCAATGACCGTATGCTATCGCACTCAGCAAAGTCAAAGAAAAGAAAAGGTGACGCGCTTGCTCCCCTCCGATCACCGCATCAATGGCGGCGACTTGCTTCACAAAAGTGAACTGGAAGTTGTGGATCTTCTCGAGTAAGTTTGCTTCGTAAACGCTCTTTGCAAGTTGATGGCGCCAATCTTCGAGCTCTAAGGCTCTCGTGATCCACTCGATGAGCGTGCGCGGAACTTTACTGTCGCATCATCATGGAGTGTTCGACACACATCCGACAACACTTGCGGGGGTAATACAAGTTGCCAGCCACCACTAGTAAGTATATCACCTGCCGTGTGTTCAAGAGGACGCACGGATCTATCAGGAAGCTCCATCTTAATAATCAGTGACCAGACAACCAATGTTTGCTCCAAAAGCGCATGCTGTCTTGCATGGTACTCACCGACAGAAGAAGGAGAAAACCACTTCTCATCTGTTTCGTGCGCAAGTTCCCTTTGCGCCGAATACAACCGAACTAACGCCGTAGAGCTCAAGATCTGTCGACAGATCCACTGACGCTGTTCATCATTGGTGTTGTCTCCATCGTCAACAGCAAAGTTTCGAAGTGGACACCAATCTAATCGTTGGAAGTGCTGATCCATATGTCGGATAAGCGTAGTCTGAAGCTCGAGCAGAATAGTCTCAGCTGCATAGCTCTCGAAGAAGTACGCGTGTGAAAAATCGATGAGTGGCCGTCGTCGCAGCAGTGGGAATAAGATATCTTCGAATGTATCGATATGCTCTTCTGGTAGTTCAGAGAAATCAAGCTCGCTGAAATCTCGACTCTGTGGCGCATACTGAAGACCGCTGTCTAGAAGTTTTTCTACCAACTGCAGCTTGGCTTGTTGAAATGCAACCTCGCAGTCATAGATATCGCGAAGGACCTGAAGACGATCAATGGGTGTAATGACAGCGCTCAGGTCTTGGTTCTCCCAAAACTTTCAGCATTGTTGCACCGTTTGCGTGGAGACGTGGGAAGACTATCGTACTCCTGCTTAAAAATGAAAATGCTTGCTGTTCGCAGCATTTGGAGCTCCAGTACTTCGAGGTCGCGTCTTGCTGCCGCGAAGATAAATTCTCGGTCCCCGCTGGTATCGCTGTCATTACCATCCCGTCCTACGTCTTCATCCTCCTGCTCTGCATTTGCAGTCTGGCGGATAACGATGAAGTCTCCTGTTTTATCACACTTCCTTATTGTCCACGGATTTGCTGCCGCCTCACAAGTAGAGGCATCAGCACGTTGCGCCGTTGTGTGAATTGGAGTCTGCCGCTGAAGGCTGGACTTAAAGCCAATATCCTTGCCAGTATCGCTGCAGCCCTGCCTGAGTTGTACGAAGTGAAGATAGTTGAGCAAGCGCAGTAGACTCAACCGCTTTTCTCGACACGAGCACACGCGTAACACGTAAAGAGAATATAGTGCATCTGGATTCCACGAGTGCGATAGTCCGGGGTTTAGTTTGACAAATGGTAGATCACCCCCTTGCCAGCGTCATGGATATCAGCAACAGCCTTTTCCGACGGTAAATGATCTTTTGCTAAGAGTAAGTCACAGGAAGGCTTAGTATTTGTTGCGATGTCCACTTTGGCGCGGTCCATGTGCGCTCTGGATAGAGCTTCCAGTCTCGTACTGAGATACCCAACGTCATTTAGGCCAAGCAGTTCCCACTCATTAGCAAGAAGCGAGTCGATTTTGTGGCTGTCGACCAGATTTGCCTCAATGCATCCTGGATTAATCTCGTACTCGCCGAGAAATCCCCTCTGTATGAGCTCCCACCGTGAACTTCCGGTATAACTGTGCACTACGGTCTCTAAGCCAATCTCCAGGCTGTCATCAGCATTAATGGTATGGTCCTCTAGAAGAGGGGTGCTTATTACATAGGCGAGAAGATCATTTGCTCCCATTTTCAGCGCTTGAAAAGCTTCGGCGCTTGTTTTATTGTCACGAGTATCGAACCCGTCCGGGGTTGACAATGAATATTTCTGCCCCAACGTCTTTAGCTCCGAAGCAAAGTGTGGGGTCGTCAAGATGAACAAAGGGCAATGCAAGTGAGTCTTGCTATCACGGTACGACGTCGCTGCATTTGGATGTGGCTTGTTTTTAATTTTTGCTGGTGGATCAACCCCAACATTCGCTGCCGAAGATGGTAGTGGTGACTTCTCGGCAACCACTTCAGTCGCAAGCAAAATCGCTCTAGCACGATGGCTTGCTGATGCTTCAAATAAGTGAACTGCATCAGCGTATTCACGTCTCCAACACATACGAGATCAGTGATACCAGTCGGCCGTTTGTCAGACGCGATATCCAGCGCATGTTTGAGTCGGTGGTAAGTTTTGAGGGCCAATGCACGTTGCTTGACAAGAGCTGGCAGATGTGTTAACAGGTCCTCACACATCGGTGTTTGCCCTTTGTCGTGACTCGTTGACAACTGCGTTCTCATCACCGCGCAGTAGGCGGTCGCTGCAATACTTTGATTCAGCGACATCAACTTGCAAACGAGCGCGTGCAACCATCGTGGTAGCGTCGACGATGATTGTTGGCTCACATTTTGCTGTTCGGATTGCTCCGAGTCGGCAGACTCTAGATTAACCTCGATGAGCGAGGGGTGTTGGTATCCGTAGCGTTCAAACACCGCTTTCCACTGTTGTTCTCGTCGGGTGTCCAGATCTCGCAGCAGAACAAGACCGCCTTGAGTTTTCAAGAGGAGGTCTTCCAGATCTCTCTCACTCGAACGAGCAGCCGCAGTCGATCCCTGCTGTTTGCTCTTCATTGCGTACCCCCAAAGGACTTCCATTCTAGCGAGAAATTCTGGTCCACAGCGCAGAAACACAAGACGATATTAAGGGTTAAGTTAGGAGTAAGTGCATGTTAGCTGTCATCTTTTGTTCAGTACCTGAGCTGCGCTTTTCAACCGAGTGTTCGCTACATCAAGTTCGGCTTGTCTTCGTGAAATGGCGGTGGACTCGGGTGGTGAATCATCCTCTTGTTTGCTGGACTCCTGCTGCACTGGCTGGAGAGCTTGTAGCTGTGCTTCCAACGTCTCCATGCTTCATTGAACAACAAATGTCGTGTCTGGTTTAAGTGCTTAAGCTAAGAAAAACGACGGTCTTGAAGAAGAGCAGGAATAGACCGATTAGCCGCGATGCAATGTCAGACACCAACGTAAAATTTTGCTAATTGAACCTGCAAGGCTGCACGGTCCCAGCAAAGTCGATCGTCATGATGACCCAAAACTTGATCGCATTCAAAGCATTTTCCTTCACGTGGTGCAAGCACCATTTGCTCGGTCTAAAGCTGTCAAGCAATACGACTGTCTATGGAAGCAAGTGATCCGCCGTCTTTTCCATTTGAGGGGGCCTAGTGTGTTGAACGGGGCCCAACGTATATTCGTTATTGTTCATTAGTGCTGGCATGGAACTTTGGTGATTATGCTATAATACCAGAACGCTTAAAGCATCGCAGAGTGTGAAATACGCATTCTTACCCAATCGCTTCGCGCCAGGTCATCGTACGTGTTCCGCATAAATCTTGACAAATCCTTGATGGTGTTGGAAAGGGTTGCAGAGATGTATGTCTCTGAGATGATGTTGGCAAGATAGATTTGTCAGCACAGCGCCGATGACAAATCTTGCCAACATCATCTCTGCAGATGGAGTTCCAGTAGAAAACGCAGTACCTAAAGTGCTATGCTGAGGTCTTTTGGGAATGTGTTGTAAAGGAAGCAGGGAACGAAAGCTCAAACCATTCTTCGCTACGAAATATCTTCATCCCTCACAAAGGAAAAAGAATCACACTCCTCAAGCAAGTGACCGACGGAGGATTGTCGCTGGAAGAAGAAATGTTGCGATGTGAAAACTTAAACCGACTTGCACAGTACGACAATTACTTGGCCAAGATGGGCGCGCACGTGGTGTATAGTACCGAGATCTTCGGCACAATGTTTGCAAGCATTCATTGGTACACGTCATCGTGACGCTTGATGATCCTTGGCAATTGAGGGCATCCTTACCATATCCATAACTGACTGCAGCTTCACTTCACAAATACCTCCGGTCTGCACACTATCACCATGGAGCCAAACATGCCCGCCACTTCTTCTCCTGCCAACAAGCCCGGGCTCTCGGTTCATTCGGCGCTCGACGTCAAGATGAGAACCACTGACGCGAAACTCGACCAGAAGGTCAATGAGGCATCGAACCAAGAAGGTGACGACGAGGAGATGGAGGAAAGGAGAAAGGGTGTCTTTGTCAAGCAATTCCTCGCATCGCAAGCCACCTTCAAGATGTCGTCACATTTGGCTATCCGATAAGTCACCACCCAAATGCGGATGGTGATTTCGAGAAATGGTTCGCTCACCAATGTGGACTTCGCTGCTGTCACTGCAGATAGCTGAGAGATCGTACGCGTACACAATGAAACCACAACAGCATTAAGAAAAAGGAGGTCGTTCGTCCGGAAGATTTTGAATTGCTCTGCATTGGTCCTGCTCTACTTTCGACTCATCTGCACAAACGCCATCGACTCGACGAACTGTCGTCGCTGTGCGTCCTTCTGAATCTCGTCGGATGCATCAGCTGACGCACTCTGTCGCTTGCTTTCGATCGGGAACAGCTCCTTCATCTTGCGAGTCACTTTCGCTCCCATCGAGTCGCGGGGCTTCGCCATCGTTACGGTGGTGTCATCGTTTGTAGACTCTTTAGCAGTGGTAGCAGTAGCGTTGGTGTCTCGGATGTACATGAGCGTGGCCGTCGAGTTGAGAGGGAGTGCGTTGCGGGTGGCGGTCAATTGTGGGTTCATCCTTGCTGCTGGTGAGTGGATTGTGACTTGGTCGCTTGGACTGTTGCGAGGTGCTGCTGCGAGGTGCTGCGAATTTGCAAATGAGGAAGACACTGCCACGAGGGATCCCATCACAATGAGCGGGCCCACCCAGCTGCAGCGGCGCGCAACACGTAGCACCATCACTCCACTGCAACTACATGCATTCTAGGAGGACATCGACAGAGACCGGGCTCACTTTATCGTGAGAACTCGCGCAGAACCGTCTGTCTGGAGCACCGCGGCGACGTCAGTGATTAATTGTTATCGTTCCGTCCTTGCCCTCGACCCTGTCACAAAACTCCAGTGCCTTTCGAGTCCAAGGCACTTAGCTGGACCTCTCGTCGATGGAGCCTTGGCGTACTCTCGCAGGCGTGTATCGAGATGTAGCGTCCCGCACGAAAAGCTGCCGTGGCCGCATATGACTCACGATCTGCACTCGATTGCGACGAGCTCATGCGTATCGCAATCACCAGGAGCTTGAAATGCGGTGCGGTATGGCTCGTCTCAGCACAGCCGTGACCAATGCAAAGTTATTATAGCTGGGAACGGCTTCCGTGATAAACGAGTACTTGATTTGGTTGCCTGGTTACATTCTGTCTGCTACGAAGTAGTTGATGTGTCTGTGGCCTACTGTCAGTCGCGAGTGAGCGCTTGCCTTCGAGCGCTTCACTTTAGACTGAGTTTGTAGTGCTGCGAGTAAATAGAAGGAGGGGAGACGCTGGCGCAGTCTAGCGACGGCCCATCTGCACGAAGGCGTGCGAGCCCACCAGCTGCCTCATGGTCGAGCGTTTCCTCTCGTCCACTTCCTGCTCCGTCGTCGCTGACACCTCTGTCTTCTTGCTCGAGAACACCCCTTCATCTTCAGCGCGAACTTGGCCGCCATCGAGTCGCGCCGCTCTTTTGTTGTGGATGCCTGGGCGTCCTTCTTCTCGGTGCGTTCGTCCTGGGCTCGCTGCGCCGTGTCGTGCAGGTACTTGAGGTTGCCTGGCGTGTTGATGGGGAGCGCAAAGCGGGTGTGCGCGTTCATCGTGAGCTGGTGCGGCGCGGAGCGGGTGGGCTGCTGTGTTTGTGCGGGGCTCTTGAGCAGTGCGCTGCCAATGAGAAAGTGAGCAAACGAGTCCCGACTTCAAGCGACGACCACCAACACTCACAAGGTCGAGCGTCAAAGGCGATGCTTCGAAGTGAGCAGTTCAGATGAATCCATGTCACCTGGCGCACGACGCTTGGAGGAGACATCACTGCCGCTGTTGTGCAACCGGAGCAGACTCCCAGACTGTGATCAATGACATTCCAAGGTGGTTGCAGGTGGAGCCATCACCATCTTGGATGCTCGCAGGAGCCTCCTTTCGGTGGTGCGTATGGAATCTAGATGGTAACACTTGGGTTCGCAGTGGCGTGTTTCGGTCAAGCCGTACCTGGGTGAGTGGGGCTTCTCTACCAACATGCGCCGAATTCGCTCCAGCGGCATGTCGTCTAGCATGGAAATTGCAGTTCAACCGCAGCGCTTGACGGTCGTCATAACTTATATCTCATATGGTATGCCGGGTCCAAGGACGGCATAGTGGCGCATAGCGTGGACACATCATAGTCAGCTCGCGCGTGGCCGGGCCATTATGAGATGGGCCTGATCCGCCTTCCGGTGTTCGACATTGTCCGGAATGATGGTCAGTATGTGGCTGAGCTCTGTTGCTTTCGAAGCGCCGAGCACCACGGTGTGTCTGGCAGGCTGCCTCTAAGCATCGAACACACATCAAGTTGTCACCACTTCCATTTCTCTTTTGAAAGGGCGTCGAATGTGGCAGTGGTATCTGCGACGCAAGAGCAGAGGCGGGTTGGGTTTGTTTCTCTGCCTCGTGCATTGTGCTCGCCTGTTCGGGGTGGATGTGCCCGTCTCGGATTGGTACCGGCAGTCTGCCGGTACACAGAAGCACTGGCTGAGAAACACATTATGCAGACTGACACAGGTCTAAGGGACGTGTCGTGGAGGCGCCAATTTTGCACGGGATGGGGGCTTCCTGGGTTGGGCTTCCCAATTTGATAACGCAACTAGAGCTTACGTGTTCGGAAGCAAAGCGCTTGCAAGCTGCAGACCACCAGTGTATGTGCAGATGCACGCATTCCTGTGTCATCAGCGGCACGCAAGCCACGACTAGCCTACAGTGATCGGCGACAGGCTGTGCATGTCAGTCTCTTAAGAGCATAACGCGCGGCACCATGTTTACCAACATTCCTCTTCCTGCAGTTTGCGCTGGAGATAGCTCACAGAGCGTGCAAATCTCGACGACCACCGTGACTGCCTCCTCGAAGTGGAGCTGTTGCACCGTAACTCCTCCTTTGGACAAGCTCACTTCTCAAACACCTTTGCTCTGCACACACAAGCACACCATGGACACGAACAATCTCTCCGCTGCTGCGCCTGCTGATAACCCTGGACTTATTGTTCAGTCAACGCTCGACACCAAGATGACCACCACCGACGCGAAGCTCATCCACAAGGCGAACGGATTGACGGCGCCATCGAACCAAGAAAGCGACGGGTCGGAGGCGGAAGCGAGAAAGCGCACGCTCGCCAAGCAGTTCGTTGCCTCGCAAGCCACCATCAAAATGGCTCACGTGCCTCGCCGTTGATTATCACTCTCAACCGGTTGCTGAAAGGGTTTCTCGATTGTCGATGCACTGGTTTTGACGTGCATATGGTGTAGAACGGCTCCATAGCAAACAAAATCTAATTGAACGCCCTCTTTGAAGTTCACTTACAACGAGTTGCTTTCACTTAAGTTTTGATTTTAACGCACCTACTACCTACTGCCTTGTAGAAGGGTCAACATATTCAAGCGAGGAACCCACACAAGTCCTCTCCGCTCTGCACCTCGTTCGACCTCTTCCCCAGAACAACCCCAGCGCTCCTTGTCTCCTACAAATTTTTGTCTGATCGGAGCCCGAGCGGTGAAAGCAGCAGTTGGGCTAGTGCTGGGGTCAAGCTGTACTCCATGAAAAGTTTGACCATCCAGCGTGCGTTCGAAAACTTGTGTCGCTATTGAGACAACCGAGCACGAATTCTGTTCGTGCCATCCCTTTCTCCAACTCGTGGCGATCAGCATTCGCGAAACATGTTGGTGGGTGCTGTAGTTTCCGACTGGTCGTGATGTTGCTATGACTTGGAGCTGTGGCGTTGCATCGCCTGCCACTTGCATGAAAGCTTAACTAGGCGCTGGCAGCTATCGGCAGCGTGGTGGCTCAGGATGAGCACCACAAATGGTGGATAAGACAAGGTTGAAGTTCCCCAACAGCTGAGAGTCGAATCCGAGCCCAGTCTCCCTGGGCTGCCAGAGATGGCAGGCGAGATCGTGCAGTAGCTAGTTTTCTAGCAGTTCCTAATTTGCATTCCAGCGAGCAATACATGTTGATCGTTGGTGGGAGTTCCAGCTCCCAAGTACTGTCTTCTAAGTGAGACCGTCACAGGAGCAGCAGTAACTCCAAGCATCATAATGGCGGATACATACTGTGATTGCATGCCACGCAACTTTGCGCTTACACAATGCCATGTACTTTATTCAGGGCGTCTTATTCAGATTTTCCGTCCGATGTTCATTCTGTCGACATTATAAAAGCACATAAGCACATCCAGAAGAAACGCATTTCTGATTAAAATCTGATAATTTCTGATGAACTTCGTTTAGTTTCGTTCTCCTGGGACGATAACTTTCGTTCGCACTTTTTGCAACGAAACGGAATCAAGCATGCACTCCCCTTCACGTGAAGATGGAGCGGGTTTCCCGAAGGCGACTTCCTTGCTGGGGTTCGGACTATCAACAGGCGTCGCAACTGCTGCGTTTGGCCGGTCAGAAACGTCTCCAGGGCGACTTGGCAGCAGCTTCGCGACTTCGACGTCACGTGCTAGTGCTGCTGTGCGAGACTACTTCACGCTGTACCATGCTAAATGCGCATTTTGACATCAGCAACGTGACGGATGATACGTGCCTCTACTTCTACCGCTTTACCCACGATCAATTGCAGCAACTGTTGCAAATTTTGGACTGCCGGACGTCATTCGAACAGGACGACACTCGCGAGCTCGATGCAGTGGAGTGGATGGGTTATGCTTCACCCACCATCGCTTGGCCTACCCAAGTTGCTGGCTCAATTTGTCCGTCATCTACGGTCGCTGGCCAAGTGCTCTGAGGAGCATTTTTACCTTGTTGTTGGTCATATTAACACTAGATGCAAATTTTTGCTGAATGACAACATAGATATGGTCAGATCAGCTCCAGATTAAATTCTTTTAGCAAGACTAACTTCGATCAAGGCGGCGAGCTGGACTGCGTTTGGGGTTTTGTGGACGGGACTCTGAGACTATCTGCAGGCCAAGTGGAGCTGTGGCACAGGAGGGGGTGCATAATGGTCACAAGAGGAAATATGCTCTTAAATTCCAGACCGTCATGACACCAGATGGGGTTTAATAGTTCACTTGAACGAGCCGGTCGAAGAACGGCGACATGACGTAATGTTATTGCGGCAGTTTAGGCTGGAGGAACGAGTACGTGTGATGAACGTTTTCATCGAATAGTCATTTACGGGGATGAAGCTGTAACCTGTCTAGTTTGCTCTGCACGCCGAGCTAGTCGAAGCTCCAGTGCTGTCCACTGGTTCACTTCAACAACTGCTTACCACCGCACGTCGTACACCAACTGGCTTCGGAAGCAGAACTGCTGTCTTCGGCGCCGGTGCGTGTCCTTCGACCCGCAACCAATTTTTATTACCCAACTATTCGTCCGTCCAACACCGTGCCAACTAACCTCCTCGTATTCAGCCGCTAGTGCTAACCTGTCGAGATGTCCAGCGACGCCCGATCCGATCACTTGGGTGCGAACGACACACACTGGCGTCTCCCCTTACGTCGCAACCTTCACTGACTCGAGAGCACCTCACTCTCTACCTGTACACCCGCCAAGCTCGCACCACCAACGCCTGCCTGGTCACTTGGGATACGACGCGCTCTCACGCCGCCCCTCTAAGTCGCAACTTACAGCTGACTCGGAGGCACCTCACCTCCCGCCTGTCCACCGAGGTTGTCCGCCAACCCTGATTGTCCGTCCTTCCGTCCTGTCCGAATCTCAGCCCGTCAGCCAAACTCCGTTCCGTCCTTAGCTCCACAGTTAACGCCTGCCGCGTCCACCGGAGTCCGTTCCCGTTACTTTTCGCCAACTTCTGACGCCTCACGTCCACCGTCCACCTCAACTGACTGCCATTCACCGAGCCCGTTCCGTCTGTTTTAAGCCCTTCCGAGCCGCTAGTTCAGTCGCCTCTGCCTCACTGAGCAAATGCACGACCACTTGCGCTGTCTGCTGCAAATTCTCAACTGTCCTCGCCTCGCCACGAAGTCGCAACGCCACCGCCGTGCCAACCACTTCCAACCCACCGACCTCACGTCCTTTTGATACCTTGCGAATCCCGAAGACACCGACCGTTCGTGCGGATCTCCACCTCCTTCGACACCTGCCCACCGTCCATCTTCTCTTTGTCGCGACCTGCATTCACCGCACGCCTCACTGTCTGTTGGGTGCTTCCCGCCAGACTGTTGCCTTGCCCATCTTCGCATCCTCCGTTCGTACTGCTCTTCACCTGCTGCCCAGCTGCCGCGTGACTGTACCGTGTCGTAGTCACCTGCCTACACGGTTTCTTCAATGTTAGGGCCTTCCACGACCCTACCGTCGTTGAAAGTCCGTCGAACTCGCTGACCGACACCCATTTCATCTTTCGCCGGTCTGCCTTTGCTGGCCTTCGCTGGTCACCTCCAACGGGGCGTAACTCGTATTTGAGAACGTATTGTCCCGCGCGGTTCCGCCGTCGCCGTCTCCGACCTTCTGTCCATTTGTCGTCCGTATCGTACATACCGTCTGTGCTCCGTCGCCGCTTTGTTCGACCCACTGCCTGTGCTGCATTAACTGGAGCCGTCGTTGCTCGTACAATCTCTCCTACCGCCTCGACATTGCTCCCCAACGCGCCTTGATTTTCATCATCCAACTGTGCCGTAATATCTGCTGCCGCCTGCTTCAGTAATGGCTCGGGGTAGTTTAACTCACCAGAAGTGATGTGTGGGTTATAATTACTTCCGGCCTTCCCGTCTTATCTTCTCACTGCAACAGAAAATTGTTATAGCCTGCTGGTTTGATAATGCGCATCGGACCCATCCACTGATGAACAAACTTCGTCGCCTTAGCACCTCGAGGTGGATTGTATACCCATACCCGATCACCAACTGCAAACATCCGCCGTTGCCGCACCTTCCTGTTGTAATAACGCGCCTGGCGCTCCTGTTCCTTCTTCCGAGCTCGTTCCGCACACTCGTGGCTCTTCGTCATTGCATTGGGCAGTTGATCATGATACTCTAGCAGCTCACCAGCCTCCGCCACCTCCGTCCTTCGCATCAACTCGTTTGGACGCCGCCCCATCATCAACTCATTTAGTGATAATGCCACCGTTGAATGTCTGGCCCAGTTATATGCGTACACTGCAAATTTAACCCATAGCTTCCAGTCATTCTGTCTTTCGTCTTCCATAAATGTCGCCACACAGTCCTTCCACGTGCGGTTAAAGCGCTCAACTAAGCCGATTATCTGCGGCCTGTAGGGGACCGGATTGATTTGTTTCGCCTGTAGCATGAGGACCAACCGCTCGATGACATGGCCTGTCATCTCTGGTGCTCCGCCTGTCAGCAACTCCCGACATACCCGAACTTTAACACAATTTCCTCCATGATGAAACCTGCAACGTTTTCTGCCGTATGTTCCGCCATGCTCGTTGCCACCGCGTACCGAGTGACATACTCCAATGCTGCCACCACGTATCGATGTCCACCTACTGCCACCGGAAAGGCCCAGCGACGTCGAGAGCCCACCGGTCCCCGACGTCACCGCCACGGATGCTTCTTAATGGAGGAATAACCTCTCTGGGTCGCGCTTCCTGCTGCCGCATTCCTGACACCCTTGAGCCCACTTGTTCACCGCTCTCAACAATCCTGGCTACCAGTAGAGCTTCGCCACCCGACCGTATGTGTGTGGTCCTCTTATATGGCCCGCCCATACTGATCCGTGCATCTCTTTGAATACTGTTCCCCATAGTGCTGGTGGTAGCACAACTCGTCGTCCTGGCTTGGTGTGGATGACCACTAAGCCGTACATTCGCTCCACCTTCATGCCTTGATAAGTGCCCGTCTCGATCAACTTCTGCACAAGCCGACTACTCTGCTGTACTTCGACGATGTCATCATCACTCAGCAGTAGTGTCGGTTCTCCTTCAGGTGGCCTCGTCCTCGCCATCCTCCAGATTATCCTTCGTTTCTTCGTCCGTCGCCGATGCCGTTCGCCTCGACACCTCGCAGCCTTTTTTCGTGGTGTCTCCTTGCCTGACTGCGTCCGCTGTCCCGTCTCCTTCATGACCGACCATCGTTCTGCTGCCTTCGTACGCTGGTCGCTCGTTGCCGTCTTATGCTTAATTGGCAGCACCATCGTACGCCACCTTCCATCCTCGCCTATCACCCTCTGTGTCCGCTGCTGTGTCGCCTTCGTGCCTGCCGCTGGCTTAGCCTGTTGCCGACTTTGTGTCGTTTCCGCCGCCGCATCAGGCTCACCTGCCGTCGTTTCGTGCAATGGCGTTGCCCAAGTTACTCGTTTCCCACCACATCCTGCTGACCGCTGCCCACTGCGTGCGTCGCTGACACTTACACTCCGCCGTTCTTCCTGTTGTTCACCGACCACCGTGCTCGATGTCTCTGCTTCACGCAATTCTTTAGTGCCAGCACGCGTTGGGGTCGTCGCCGTTCTGGTCCGCCGTAGGTCTACCGTGCCGCCTTGCCCGTACGTCTTGCTCGTTGTTGGGCTTGTCCGTAAGCTGCGTTGCTGACTGTGTACCGGTGCCTCTAAACCTCGTGTGCCGTCCCGAGTCGTCAATGTCGTCTTTGTTTCATCTGCTGCTACGCTGACTGCCCCAGTGGAAGCCGATACTACCGCCGCCGCGTCTGTTGTCGCCAACACTGTTGTTGTCGAGTCCGTTGCTGCTGTTGCCACCACCATTGAGTACATTGCCGCCGACACCGTCGTTGCTGAGTCAGTGACTGTGGGCGCCACCACCATCGCGTCTGTTGCCGCCGCCACTGTTATCGCCAATATCGCCGAGTCATTTGCTGCCTGCGCTGCCGAATCCCGCGAAGCCTGCCGCGCTTTCTGGACTGTCGCCGAAGCTTCCGCTGCATCTGCCCGCTTCTTCGCTGCTCGCGTCACGGGAGGCGTACTTGTCAAATGCCCGTCCTTCACGCTGCCTTCGCCGTTCTTTACCGACTCTTCCGCCGCCGCCGTCCTTGCTGGTGGTCCACATCGCGCGAGTTGCGACGCTTCACCCTCTGTTTGTGAGCCGTCCGTGTCTGCCGTACCAGCCGTCTCCGAGGATCCTGTCTCCTGGTCTCGTCCGAGACGTCTGCCAACTTTCTTCCGTCGTCCTACCGCCACTAGTACAGCTGCTGGTGCCCGGGAGAGCGCATCGGCTACTACGTTTGTACTGCCAGGTCGGTATAAGATCTCGAACTCGTACTCTCAACGTTAGTGACCACCGATGTATCCGTCCTGATAGGTTTGGTCGTGTCATCAACCACTTTAATGCCGCATGGTCGATCACGATTGTGAACGTCCTTCCGTACAAGTAAGGCCTGTACAACTTGACTGACCATCCTACCGCCAAACATTCGAACTCCTTGATAGAATAATTCATTTCCGCACTGCTATTCACTTTACTGACGAAGGCAATAACCTGCCACCCTGCTCCCTGATCCTGCATGAGCCACGCGCCCAGTCCGACCTTACTAGCATCGGTTACCAAACGGAATGGGAGCTCAAAATCCGGGTAAATGAGAAGTGGCTTGCTCGTCAATGCTGCCTTCACCTTCTCAAACGCGAATTCCTGCGCTTCCGTCCACTGCCACAGACTATCCTTCTTCACCAGTCTCGTCATCAGGGCCATGATCGACCCAAATAACACCACAAACTTCATGTAGTATCCAGCTAGGTGAACGAACCGTTTTACTTCCACAGGGTCCTTCGGCCTTGGGAACTTCCTTGCCGCTGTCACTAGCCGCTCAACTGGCCGCACACCATCACAACTGAGTTCGTGCCCAAGATATTCCATGGACCTGGTTGCAAATCTGCATTTCTTGAGTTTCAACGTTAGTTTAGTAGTCGACAACCGCTCTAGAACGCTAGCTAACCCCACGAGGTGCCGTTCGAGGCCTCCACGCGTAAACACCACTATATCGTCTAAGTATACCAAGCATGTGATCCATGTCAGTCCACGTAGCACTCCGTTCATCATCCGCTGAAAGGTTGACGGCGCGTTCATCAAACCAAAAGGCATTCTTATGAAGCGATAAAGTCCCTGCTTGGTGGTGAACGCCGTCTTGTCTCGGTCGTCTGGGGCCACGTCAACTTGCCAATACCCCGCTCGTAGGTCAAGCGTAGTGAATAGTCGAGCGCCCCCAGCGCTTCTAGTGTCTCGTCAATCCTTGGCAACGGGGTACACATCCTTTTCGTGACGCTGTTCAGTGCCCGGTAGTCCACACAGAACCGAACCTCTCCATCCTTTTTTCTCACCAACACCACCGGAAATCCCCATGCACCGTTTCCCTCTTCGATTACGCCAGCTTGCAACATCTTGCTAACGTTATCTTCGATGATAGCGTCCTCTGTCTGCGCGTGCCGCCTCCTTTTCATCATGATCGGCGCTGCATCACCGGTGTCGATGTGATGATGCACATCTAACGCCGTCACGGGTGGACAATCTCCCGTGCTCGTCTTCAGCTCTGGATATGCCCTCAGCAGCCGCAGTACTAGCGTCCGGTCGTCCATAGTGTCGTCGCCGATCTTTACCTCGTCCTCGTTATCCAATGGCGTGGTGCTGTCTCCCAGCTCCTCCAGCCAATCGTCCAACCTTCCTCGATCCAATTCACCGTTCATTGACATCGTCATGTCGGCCTCCAGCGGTGTCCACCGCCCCAACTCCTTCTTCGATGGTAACTTGACGCGGCCGCCGCCAACATTTATCGCCGGTACCCACGCTTTGCAACCTCGTACTTCTGTCACGGTCGCCGCTAACATCACCGAACTGCAATTGGCCGCGGGCACAAAGATGCCCTTCTCTCCGTCAGGCGCCGTCACCGTCACATCCATCGGGGTCACTGTGCAGTGCGCGAGCCTCGCGCGCCTCGCCAATCTCACTGCTGCAACATTCGTCGGTCCGTCTCCGTTGTCCGTCCGAAAGGGGATCACCACCTGTTGGACCCGCTCATCGTACCTAACTTTGTTGCGGTCAAAGTCCGTGGTAGCTCGATGACCACGCATACAATCAACTCTGACCAGGAACGCATCCGTGCATCCTTCGATTATGCACGCCTTCACTTGAACCGCTTGCCCGAAGACGTTCCGCATATCAAACGTCCATACGCCCAATACGTCGAGCAAGAAGCCACCGATGCCTTCCACAAAGTCTACCGGCGCTTTCTCTCTGGCTCGTTTCCCTTCGTATCATCCAGTCCGTGCCTGCCACCGAGTAGCGTGCTCCGCTGTCGAGCTTCACCGACCGTCGCTCACCATCCACGTCCATCATTGCTGTCGGCAGACCATCATCAACCTCCACGTCTAGTCTCGCCGTAGTGCCCGCCGCTGCCAGTACACTTGCCGCGTCGTGTCTCCGCTGCACCAAGCTTACTTTAGCGCCTGCACCACCTCGCGTCGTCCGTGTCATAGACTCGTGACCCCGCTGCTGTTTCTGAGCATGAGAGGCTCGACTTGTTTCAGCGATACCGAGACCCTAGCTACACCACTCAGCGGGTCCTCCAGGAAGCTGCAGCTGTCGCTGTCGCTATCGCTCAGGTCCATAGCGGCAATTGTTCTGGGCGGGTAGGCAAGGAATGATTAGCGCTGTTATACTCGTTTCGTTGTGACTTGCTTACGAGAACAGCTGAAACTTGGGAACGAATCTTTGCGGTGGCTTTTTTCGTTCCAAAATTCCGTTTCGTCTCTCTAGCTTAAATAATATTCAGTAACGACCATCACTTCCGTCACGGGATCTGCCTATAACCCGTCAAAGTCGTTCGCATCAAAATATCGTTTTAGTCAGGTCAATTGCATTTTCCCGCCCTCCACCAATTTCCCGCACACCACCCGACCCGAGGAGCTCCAGCTCACTTTCAAACGCGCGCCGCAGCAAGGAAGCAACATGGGGCGATGGATGAAGATCGCGCACAAGCGCGTCATCATCAAAAAGGCCAAGGCCGCCCCAGCGATGAGCCAATGTGCGTTGGCGGCGTGGGTGACGAGTAAGTACAAGCTGCGCCACAAGCCCGCACGGAACACCATCAGCGACGGGCTCAAAAATGCCGACGCCATCCTCAGCGACAACTACGGCGATGGAAGCCGGCGAAAGCCTCTTCATGTGATCTCGCTGACTCTCGAAACGCAGCTCGCCTCTTGGATCGAGAGCATTGAGCAACGCAACATCTGTCTGTCGCACAAGCTCATCACGATGAAAGCTCGCGAGTTGTAAGTCCGCCTGTTCGATGCCTGGGATTTAAACTTCTCAGATGGTTGGCTGACACGGTTTATGCGGAGGCACGGGCTCCGCTACCGCCCGCGACATGGCGAGGCTGGATCAGGCGACGCGAAGGTGATTCAAGAGAGACTACGTAAGGTACAACAGGTAACAGACATGTACGATGCTGAAAATATTTACAATATGGACGAAACTGGGTTGTGTTATGCTATGGCGCCGACGCGTTCTATTTGATCGAAGAAGATGCGTGGCGTCAAGAAGAAAAGGACCAGGATCATTCTGGCAGTGACGGCTAACGCTGACGGCTCGGACGCCCTTCCTATCATATATCTCGGTCGCGCAAAGAATCCACGCTGCTTCAAGAAGAAGTCGGCGGAGCAGCTCGGGTTCGACTACCACGCGAACGAGAAAGCGTGGATGACAAGAAAGGTGTTCTAGAACTGGGTCCGTGGCGTAGACCACGACATGCGCTCCGCCGGCCGTCATATACTGCTGCTTCTCGACAATGCTTCATCCCACCAGACGGGAGACCTCCATCTGACCAACGTCACTGTCGAGCATCTCCCTCCAAACACCACGGCTTTCCTGCAGCCTATGGACGCTAGAATAATAGCGTCATTCAAGGCTGGATACAAGAAGAAGCAACTACGGTGGGCCTTCGACAAGCTGCGCGAACCCGAGTCCAACCCCTACTGTGTCGACCAGCTTCAAGCAATGCGGTGGAGCGACGAGGTCTGGCAGGACATCAAGCAAAAGAAGACCATCACGAACTGCTTTCGCCATACTAACCTTTGCTACGTAGAACCGAAGGACAATTCCGACGACGCTGCAGAGTGCAGCTACGGCGACGACGTTGAAGAAAGAGACGTCCTGCTTCGATTGTCCACCATGCAGATTTAGAGTCGTCAAACTTTACACCTCTAAATGACACATGCCCCTTTCAGATTTTATGAGTTGTACTGGGTGTCGGAAGTAAACGTACCGACTGTATTGTCAATTCCTCAACGCCATGCTGACGAATATCGTCCAGAACAAGGGGTTTCGGGACCCCAGTCTCGAACGCACCCGATGGGTTTACAATTAGTTTTTCTATGTGGGCGGTACGAGTATGCATCGGTGGCGCAAAAGCGGACGGCAACATACCGTGGAAACACTAGTGAATGCGGAATGTCGGCTAGCAGCTACTGCACCCTGACGCCAGGGTGCGGTGAGCCTGAAGAGGCGCGATCTTCGATCAAAGGTCGCAGTGACCCGCTGACCACCGCTAAGTAGCCGGAACTCGTCCGCTCCTATATATTTATGTTGCTCCACCGAATTGCAGATATTTCTCGCTTACGATTGCTCACCAAAGTGCGAGACTGCTGGCTTGCTTCACTTACCCAGAGACTCCTCGCTGCTCCGCCAAATTGTAGTGACTTCTCAGTCCACACGCCCTACCACTTAGCTACTTAAGAGCAGACGAAGCGCTGCCGCCATAACATCGGATTACGCCCAATCTCAAAGCCACTCGGGTGTACGCCTCGGCCTTCCAACTCTGCAACAACGCAGTCACAAAGTAAACTTGGAGCTCCGAGTTCCCTCATCGGTCCTAGCCCTGAAGCATTGACACTCCCTGCAACACCGCAGTCGGCCAGACGTCCGAGTCCAACACCTGCTTGTCTAGCAGCACACTGTACTGCTTGGCCAGCCCGTCCGAACTCCCGCCAATCGTTAAGTAAGCTATTGTTCCGTTGATCTGACAACGTCAAATGTCGAACGCTTGTGCTTTGCTATGCCACTGCCTGGCACATTTCAGTGCTAACCGATGCTTCTCAGCTAGCCCGCAAATTCAGATCTGTCTACTCCACCGTCGTTCCCGACTCCCTGCTCGCTGGTTCGAGCTCTCCTGACCACTCGCGTCCTTGTAGCACCTGTAGACACCCATTAGGTGGTGTTAGAGTTGCAAAACATGGGCTCAAAATCCCATGGGATTTCGAGGCAAAACCCCATGGGAGTTCAGACCGAAATAGCACATCTGCCAAATCACCTTTCTCCGGAGGTGGATGATTTGGAAAGTGTGATTTCGTGCGTAAATCCCAGATATGTCCTTTGACAAGGACATATCGGCGCACCGCGGATGCCGGCGCGTTAAGGGCGCTACAGCGGACACATCCGGTTGCCGAACTCGCTGGACGACTCGAGTGCGTCAAGCGAGTCCAGTGAGGTCTGCTGCCGACGGACAGCCCTCAGTTCGACGTGAGTAAGCACTCATCGCTTATCTCACGTCGAACTGGGGGCTCTCCGGTACGAGCGATGGTAGTGGGTGATGCATGTGCGTTTGCAGTGTGTGGCCTAATCAATTTGACGGGGTGCTTTGTGCCTACTACGTATTATTGATTGCAAGGATGTGCACCAGGGAGAGCAGCAGCGTAGCAGCATACATAATAAATTGGACGTGTACGTCTAAGATTTTCTACTTTATGCATTATTTTTACTCTCAATAGCACGCGTAGCAGCTCCGTTGTTACTCGGTACTGCAGGTCAGTTGCTGCGATGTCACCTTGGCCTCCAGTCTGTGTTGACGAGGTATGTCAGCAGCTAAAGCGGGCGCGCAGTCTACGCTGCGAGCGAGAGTATGCTCTATTTACCAAGCCAAATCACACAGGTGATTTCTCTGGCAATTCTGACACCCCTTCACTCACTAGTCAAACTCCATGCTATTTCGGTCCGAACTCCCTTGGGGTTTTGCCTCGAAATCCCATGGGATTTTGAACCCATTTTTGCAACTCTGACACCCCTATTATCTCCATTCGTTGGCCAGTGTTGAGAGTTGAAAATTGGAGACGAGGCCAAGGACCCTGAAAAGCAACCGCTGGCGGCTTCTGTAGAGCCGTGCCACCCGCCAGCGAGCAGGCATCCCAGCGACTCGTTATAGTTGTAATATACTACCTCCGTGCGGGAAATAACGCACATTTAAAAAATCGACAGCGCTCCGCCTCGTTATTTTGGGGAATTATAATATATGCAGAGGACTTAGCTTTGACCTGTGTGCGAAGACAAATTGAATGAATGAAGCGAATGAAGCATGATGGCGTTTGCTGGAGGCGTGCGAGTTCCGACGGATTAGAAGAGCAGTCAAGCGTAGACGAGTTGTGAGCTGGTGGCGCGACAGCAGCGAGCGCCAATGACCAGACTAAGGCATCCCGAGGCGAAGTCGTCTTGCTATCCACTGACAGCACCTAGACACGCGTTCGCAAAGCGTCTCTAAGCGGCGTTCGCAAAGTGCCGCTCTGCTCACCTTCTTCAAGGCGCCGTCCATGGAGAGCGCCACCAACTTCTTGATTATGAAGAGCATGGTGAAGGGCACGAAGCCACCCTCGTTCTTTTGGTGATCTTACACAGTTATCAGAAAAGTAGAACTTCACTTAGTGCTTGCTATGGGCCTCCTGTGACGACACGACTCTGCTCTGCTGCCACAGGTTTGGGTCTGCACTCTGAACTTCACACAGCTACAATCGATGTGGGCACAGACGCCCTTCACAGCAAGCACTGCCGCTGCCCTCGATTAATCACGCCAAATTATGGATTCAGAGAAGATTAGTTAGAGACAAAGTGGCATAACGATTGGGTCAGTATAAGCGAGCTAGTTGAACACACTCATGTGAATTGATTTTCCGGATAATTACAGAAAAGCTAGTGCAGAACCAACATGTGCGTTAATATGGCCCCTTCAAGTACGCTGATGTAACATACCATTTACTCGAGCAAGTAGGCGCAAGTAGACGAGTCACTTCATTTTCTTACAAAAGACGGTCGCGCACGCGAGAAACGTGGTCGAGCGTCGGGACTGTCGGAATGAAATAACCACGGCGTCGACCTTCGCATTCAGCCCAGGCGTGATATAACTTAAAAACTCCAGAGACTTCAGATGTCCCCGAGCTGCGACGAGCGACTGGCCGCAACCATCACACCCGATACGTTCTCATTAGACACAGCCCACGCAATCAATAACTACGCCAGGGATCACCCAATCGCCACCGCGAGAGGATCAGTAAGGTCGGCCATCGAGACATGGTTGGCAAAAGTTGCCATTCACGTAGCGCTCGAACGACGGGTGGGTGTAGCCAGAGCCACCAGGACTGCCAGCGCTACAGGTGTTGGTTAGAATACCGAAAGCAAGGGGTAAATTTGTCGAAAGTCCCAGTTTGTAATTCTCGTACAGGTCCAGAAACGAAAATTCCACCCTACTGTGCTCAAGCATGTTGTATTCCGGCTGATCCATGATGCGACGGATCAGTCCAAGACGATCGGCGATCTCACAGGCCTCATGAATCTGAGCAGGAAGCCAGTCGGAGGTTTCCAATAAGAAACTTGGTTGATGAAGCAGTTCATTGAGCGCACGGTCTCTTCAATTGTTGTGTGTGTGTGGGGGCTATGGCGGCAACATACGATGTCATCTGTGTAGCTGGCCAAGACGTTTGAGCGACGCACACATTCTATCCACAAGTTGTTTGTGGCTCAGATCTTGGTTGTCCCCCTACCCCCTCCCGTCCAAATCCGTACTTGTAGCCTAGAAAGATTTTGGTGGAGATCACCAGGTCTTTACGGATTCGCAAACCCTCATCGATGCCCTTCTTGATAGCACCACCCATGTTTTCTTTAACCTGGCCATGGCCTAAGGATGACATGGAGAGCCCGGCGAGGATTCGATTCGCCAGTGTAGCACTAGGATAGTCAGCGGCAGTTACTGTGTGTGCCTAGCTTAAGGTAGTCTGCGTGCTAGGGTAGTACATCGATGTGGCCCACGAACATGTCTGCGGCCATGAACAAGATCGCCGTGCAGTGCTGGCGAAACATTAAGCCGATAGCGGAGAGCGAACTTACTATGGCGTTGAAGGAATTGGCAATGTCGT
Organism: Phytophthora constricta; assembly: GCA_011947335.1. Classification (NCBI taxonomy): domain Eukaryota; phylum Oomycota; class Peronosporomycetes; order Peronosporales; family Peronosporaceae; genus Phytophthora; species Phytophthora constricta. The sequence continues at coordinate 18,135 of JAAVTI010000616.1, read as the reverse complement.
CAGAATGACAGAAAATCTGGAAGAGAGGTCTTGAATGAAGTAAACAGCATTGCTTAGCACCAAGTTGCGTGGCATGCAGTCACAGTAAATATCTGCCATTGCAATGATAAGGGTTCCTGTTTCAAGTCATAGTAACATCACGATCAGTAAAACAGGTTTCGCAAAGATAATCATCACGAAGATTGTAGGTCGTTTCACGTCGGAGCAATCGTGCTCAGCTGTGTCAATAACGATACACGTTTTCGAGTGCGCTGCTGGATGGTTGAGTTCAAACTTTTAAGGGAGTACTGTATAGCTCAACTAGCAAGGCACCCGCTACAGCAACACTGGCATCTATGTAACCGTCATCTATTATTCACTGCCAAGCGACCATCATTTATTATACATGACCAAGATCGCTAGCGCTGTCGCCGCCACCAAATCTCGCGTCCCAGTGAATGGACTCATAGAGTGGATGCTCGCGCGTTGGCTCTTGTCTGTGGACTTCAAGACGGAGGGCCCTCTCGCTGCGCTCGGGGGCGCCGCTGCACGGCCTGCCCTACCCACTAACTCGAAGGCCTCGACTCGGCCAGGCCTTGTGTCTAGAAAAACAATAACTCGTTGCAGCAATAGTGATGGTTTGGAGTAATTTCGAAAATTTTTAAAACGTTCAACCAGCTCAATCATATTTGCGCAATAGCTCAAAATAGCTCAAAACTACGATGGCTCACAATGAGCTGCTCAGACAGCAGTCGCCGCGCACTCACGAAAGCGTGGCCTGTCGTATCGCTCTCGAGGGCCTCGCGGTTTTCTGTATAGGAGTGCAGCCGTGCCCAGTTAGTGTCGTCTGCCTCCTCCCGCTCAACGGCGTGATGAATAACGTAGATATACGCTAGCACGTGGACCTTGTCCGTCGACAATCAGTTGTGCTTCTAGGAATGGATAAAATCCATATTCTCCAGACGCGCTGGCTTACTGCCGAATATGTTGGGATAGCGAACACAAGTTTGGCGATCATCCAAAGCAGTGGCACCTTCATCATTTTGTTCGTCCAGCAGATTCGAGGCTCAATTTTTCAAGCCGTATTTTCTGATCAGGTGTCCAGTTCCGCTTTGTCGCAGCAAAACTATTCAGCGTACCTGCCCGCTCGCGGATTTGATCACGTGTACGCGGGAGCAAACGCCACTTAGTCTGTGCCTCGAAGGGAATCTGATCCTCGGCGCTATAAATTGAAACACGCTCCGAAATGCTTTAGACTCAACCAGTCTAAGCGGCAGCGGGCAGAGGTAGAACATGCTCGCTAACGCCATCTCGAACTGTTGCTGCTGAGTGGGCGTTGATGTCGACACAAAATGGGTTGGATCGTCAGCAGTTGAAGACTGGATTTTGCTGCCACCAGCACCTCCTGAATTCTTGAATATTGGATGGCTCCACGGGACGCTGAGAGTCCGGGAAGAAGTCGCCTACGTGCTGCTTTACAGCGTTAAGAGCAACTGGACGGTTTTAGGTGGCGCTGCGCGTTCGTCCCAAGCTGAGCGCCGAGAATAATGTCTTCAATGTAGTTGCAATCAGCGTGCGGCTTTGACTCTTCGTCCGCAAATCTTTGAAAGTAGCCCCAGATCATGTGCGTAGGGCGACCAGGCTTCCGGCGTACTTGAACGACCGGTGATCTCGAAACACGAGCAGGAGATCGAGGTACGGAAAGAGCAGGCGTCGGTCGGTTCCCTGGGGACTCGTCAGACATGTCATATTCCTCTGAAGCGCCGGGCATCACGCACGAGTCTTCTCCACGAAATGCAAACGTTGCAACACGCAGGTATGAGCTCTGGTGGATACGGCGGCGGTCGAATTCACCTCCGAAGCATCGCCTTCTCCACAACTTGGCCATGCCGAGGGCTCCAGCTCCTCGATCGTCAGTTGGCGGTCGTCTGACTGATTCTAGCTGATTGTGATTAGTCGGGATCTGACTCTTGTCGAGTTTTGATTCATGTTGATCAATTATAGTCTGCTCAAAACGTTTAGAATGGAGCGATTCCCGAAGGCCATTTGTGACTCCAAAACTTATATGCATGTTTCACCCTTGCATAGCCGGGACGATCCTATATGCATTAACCCTTCTAAGACGGTAATTCTGTATAATACAGAATAAGCGATTTGACAGGTTATAATATTCAGCGAAGTTGCCAACAGGCATATCTTCCGCCTGCTAAAATTTGTTTGGAGAACTTATCCTTAGGGATCACACGTGATGAAGATAGACGGGGATTTATCACCCGTCATAGAAAAGGCAGTATAAATCTGCTAGAGGTCTGAAAATTCTAATTGAAGCCACAATCTTCCCTTCCCCTTCATCCAGCGCCACTCCTTTCAGTTTCCATTTTCTCTCAAAATGAACGGTCCGTACGAAAAGTCATTCAAGCAGCTCTGGCGCGATCTCTCGAAGGCGGGGTGGAAGGCAAGAAAACCGAAGGGGTTGAGCGTGGACTTCACGTACTCAAGCCCGGGGTATCCGGCCGCTTGGACGCAGCACGTCGTGCAGTCGATCACTTTGTTGGTAAGAAAATATTTTGCGGATTGTGTAAGAAACTCACTCATTCGTTTGTTTTTGCAGGCGAAAATGAGATGATGGCGTTTGCGCGGTAGTCAGGGATGCTGGAGCAGCCACTAATGCCCCCTCCGCGCAAAAGAATAGCTGCTGCCTCCACCAGGACCCCTGTCGCAGCTCAGGGGTGAATCCAGGCCCAAGCGGGGCATTTTCAGCGTCGCCAACTCTCCCTCTTGCTGTTCTCGCGATTGAGCCCAAGCACCCGTCGCTATTGCGCATGTGCAGGATTATGCAGCTCCGGGGTTGTGGCGTCCGCCAGCGTTGCTATTCCGGTTGATACAGAACAAGCCGACGGCTGTCCGGCTATTCTGGAGGGTCCTGAATTGGACATTGCTGGTGAAGAAAGTGATCGCTGCTGTCGTGGCGACGTCGACGCTTTCGACAGCGAGGAGTTCATTGATGCTATGCGCGCGGAGATACTGTTTGAGCCTGTTTCGGCAGACGATGTGAACGTGGCAAAAGAGCCATTTTCTGACGACGAGGATGATGACGACGATGACGACTTGGTCGCCACCGCGACTCAAGCTAACGATTATGGTAGCGATATTGAATCAGACAGCGACTTTGAATATGAGAGTGGCCTGTTTCAGCCGAACGATGACGCCATGCGTCAGCTCGGACTGTCCGGTTGGCAAGTGTACGATGAAGATCATTGCGGTAAGTCTGTATGCTACAGAGTCGAATGAATGGTGCGTTGGCTAATCTGTATATATTTGAATACAGGCGAACTAGAGCTGGCGACCTCTACGATGGCGCGTTCGGCCCCACGAAGTCAGCAGCAGCGTTTGCAGCATCACCACTTGGAATGTTTTTTATTTCCTGCCAAAGGCTTTGTGGATTCACATTGCAAAGGAGACCAACGACTATCGCTTGCAGCGCAGTCCCAGCATCGCCGAGAAAACTCGTGCTCGTCAGCTAGACGCTTCGGCCAAGGACCCACAGAAGCGAGTAATGATCATGACCGATATTGTGGCTAAGCTTGAGAGGATGAAGCCAATAAACTTTCATAAAATCGTGCACGTCGTTGGTCTCCTTGTGGCTAGGACACTTTGTGGGCACACCGATGGTCTGAGCAAGCACTGGGCAACGCGGGAAGATGGTGCTGTACCCCGTGGCACGTTCGGGCGGTACATGAAGCGTGACCGATTCAAGACCATCACTCGTTTTCTCCATTTTGCGAACAGCAACGAGGTGTCAGCAGCAACAGACAAGGCCTGGAAGTTGCGACCGTGCTCCAAACAATTGAGAAGACCTTTCGTCGCTGCTACCGGATAGGTGCTCGTGTTAGTTTCGATGAGGGAATCATCCCTAATCGAAGCCAGTTCAATCCTATTCGCGTTTATAACAAGGGTAAATACGGCACCAAGTGCTATATGACATGCTGCGCAGACACCGGCTACTGCACAAGGTGGGTTATTCTGTATTCAACGGAATTCGATGATCCGTGTAATGAGACCGCTGTGCGGTATGATACAGAGTAACCTAATCCGTGCTGATGATATGCTGTATGTTGCTCTGTATTATACAGAGTCGAGGTGTATTTGGGGGCCGAGAAGGACAAACAAAGAGCGAAGGGTGTCGCCCAGAAGGCTGTCATTCGCAACATTGCTAAGGAACTTGATGGACAACCCGGCAAACGATTGATAATTGCCGACAACTTCTACAGTTTGTGTGCGCTGGCACTGAAGCTCCTGGATATGGGTTATTATTCCGTCGGCACCCACCGCAACGACCGCCTGGGATGGCCGACGACACTGTCATTCCGCCAGAAGTCGCGGCCTGCTTCCATGCCCCGCGGGACCTACCGCATCGCCCAATCCACTGCGAACCCATCGCTAGTAGCAGTCTCCTGGATGGACAGCAAACCTGTGAACATGATTGCAACAGGGTGCGCAACAAAGCAGACAGCCGTTGTTAGAAAAGACAAGCGTACAGGCGCGCTGACAAACGTACCTTGTCCGCAACTGGTAGCTGACTACCATGCCGGAATGGGCGGTGTGGATTCGCACGATCAGCTCCGCTTGCAAAGCTACTCAATCCAGCAATGCGTCGCTTTCAAAAAGTACTGCAAGCAGCTCTTCCTAGCTTTCGTCGACATGGCCGTCGTCAACGGCTTCATTCTTCACAAGCTGGTGATGAAGAAGAGGGGAGAGCATGTACCAACGCACGCCGAGTACATGCGTCGCCTACAGGTAGATTTGCTGGGGTCACCGCAGCTACGTTCCGGGCGAACATGAACGCCGAGGACTTGGCGTCTGTGCCCATACCTACACGAGAGCACATGCTCGAAAACAATGAGTGTCTTTACCATGGCAAGCGCCGCCAGCACCTATGCAAAGTGTGTTCGGCGTTGTCACCACCCAAATCGAAAGGCTTAGAGACGAGCTACTTCTGTGAGGCATGCGGTGTGGCTGTTGATGGCTACGTACCGCTATGCAATCGAGTTCGCCGCGAAGAAACCGGCAACAGCCTCACCTGCAGCCAAATCTGGCACACGACGTGGGTCAACGGCACTCTCGTCCCGCCCTACCTGAAGAAGCGCATCCGCATCAGGAAGCGCAAGCGCGACGATTCATCTGATGAAGATGACGAAGACAGTAGTTAGTGCAGCCGATAAACAGCAAACAAATACAGTGCAGTACTTACCAGATCGTTATCAATAGCCCGAGGCACCAAACTTTTCGGCCAGCTCTATCCTAGTTCTTCTTCACTTCCTTCTAGTCTAGAACTGGCCGGAAATTTGGTGCGCGTTCAGAGGGAGGGGCGGCGGCGCGCAGCCACTCGAATTTGGCGCGCAATTTTTTGGTACGCAATTGATCAATCGATCGGCTTCGGCAGGGTATAAGTTTACTACAGACAAAACGCCGATTATGTCCGTCGAACAGCCAATGAGAAAGCAGTATTTGTACAGATGGCTTCCAATTTGAAGCGTTGTTACCTGATTTTGTAGCATTTTTGTAAAGTTTAGTCGTGTCTAGCACACCTCGGACCGCGAATGGCTTGCAACAGATAAACTGTTGCAGATATCGCGTCATAGTTTAATGAAGGTTAATGCTTATTCTGTATTATACAGAATAAATCCTCGTCCTACATGGGTTAAAGCGGCTCGGGGGATACAGATTCAAAATATGCAAGACCCCCCTGTGCAGATTTGAAATCTGTGTTTAGGACCCCCAGACCTACGAAATCGCAGTACCTCTCGAACCGACTTGTGCATCATAGTGCACGCACACTAACACCTACACGGAGCGCCGCACACCGCGCACTACACAACCGCTCGTTCGCTTCGCCAACGGGAGAACACAGGCATGCCCGACCGAGGCAAAGCACTAGGTGCTGGAAAAAAGACTACACGCACAGCCGACGTATATACTATCTTGGATTTCAGCGATAGATCCACGTTCATAGGGTGGAATGAGTGGAAGGTGGTGCGGGATGCCTACACCTTCACGTATCCAAAAACAGTAAGACACAGCCATGCTACAATCTTCTCTCATTTAGTACATTCATTACATAGTATGATGGTGATGACAACCACACGCTGTTCCTTGCCATGCTTGCGATTGCCACAGACGGAGAAAGCTGTAAGCGAAAGCGGCAGCGCGAACAAACTACATCACACGAGCTCGGAGCCACGAATGGGACGGCATGGGATGCAATCTATGCAGCTAGCAACGACAAGCCATTTATCGTGACCATTGGCTTTGCTTTCACTACAGCTCGGACACTTTGCAACTCAGTCTATGGCGAGCTGAGTGCGAAATCAAATCTATGCCAATGCTGCTGTCGACTCGGTCTTAGCCACCTCAATATACCTCTCTTCCATTGCTGGCAGCAGACAATATGCACCGACGCATATGCGCAGATAAGACGAAACCACGCACTTATACAGGTGTAGTCGTCCAGACGTCGGCGTACTCCTTCTGTTTCTCATACTCTGCTGTTTCCGCAGAGACAGCTTACAGGTGAGAGCATTCTCGGGCGACCTCACCGTCCGGTACGGCTTTTAGCTGCTCTTCGCAAGGAAATCTGGGCACGCACACGTATATACATCGCATTCAAGGACACCAAGACACTTCACTCGCCCTTGCAGCACACACGGCCAGGAGGGGTTCACACACGGACTCCTACCTGGCCTCAGCGGGTGCAACCCACTGCCCGTGCCACTGCCACCCACTTCAGTTCACGTCCTCCTCTATGCTGCATCTCACCTGCAGACGAAGCTCGCCTCTTTGCAGTTAACTCGTGGCGCGGGCCGTTGCCGCAGCACACTACTCGCTCGCAGCTTCCGTTGGGTAAGGCAAGCCCTCCACAGGCTGCGGCACCTTGCGCGTGCATTAGCCTCAACGTGCTGCGAACATGGTGTGTGCTGACCTTCTATCCGCGTGCTACGCACACGGCTAGGAAAACGAGACACGGTGTAGGCATTTCCCAGCAATCGCGCATCTTGCCCAGCCCACCTTGAACATCTGCACTTCCCTACACAAGCACAGCCAAAGGAGAGAGAAAAGTAAACGTTTGGCGAAACGAGTCGCAACCGTGGCGTAAGCACGTGCCGCGTACATTTCGGTGCATAGCAAAGTGGCTACATCTTTCAAAACCAAATAGCACTAATGAGCAAATGTAACGGGGCCAAAGCGTACCGTTACGTAAGCTTTCGCGAGGTGTGAGGAAGCGCAGTCTTGGGCTTGTGACCAAGACTCGTTGGGTATAGAGGCAAAATTAACTCTGAGTGATATTTAAGTTCGGTCGCAAATCCGAACTTAAGCCTAGGTTAGCTGCCAGCCACCAGTTGGGGTGCTGCTCGCTAATTGGCTAATATGTACCTTAACGGGCGACTATTGTCCAATGACATAGAACCAAGTCACAGCCAATCGGACTGTGACGTGTACCTACTTTTGTAACGTGGAACGCCCCGTTAGGGCGTGGTCGCGTGCACTCTCCAATTGGAGAACACGCCAACTGGATAATGTTTTCTCGGCTGTGATTGACCAACTCAAATACCTTTCGACAACTCAGCAAGAGAGTTCTTTTCTCCACCATCGGAAGGTGTAGATACTCTGTCTCCAGACGGATAACATCGCGACCACGCCCTTACATCACCCCCACTCGAGGTAGCAGACCCCGTCTGCTGAGGAGAACACGCAGAAAAGACTAAGACAAGAGGAGACTACAACTTGAGCAATCCGAGGCGAGGCAATGGGACTTGAACGCTGTAATGGCTGTGGAACAGCGACAACAGGGCCTTTCGAGCGTGCGCAAGCGCACGCTCTCATAGCGACGAGTGGACTCGACGCGAGCAAGGCCGCAAAACACATTTGGCCTCGTAGCACACAAGCGACGGAGATGGCGACGGAGAGATCGCCAGCAAACACCCGCGAGGGTATCGCGATTTACGGCGCCACTGGTGTCATATAATTCGCACGCTGAGAATTATATGACACCAGTGGCGCGGTAAACCTCGCGCCAGCAAACGCGATGTGCGAGCAGTTCCGCCGCTTCCGCGCCTCACGCGGTAAGCCAGTCGAGGGGCTTGCGAGGACTCGCTGCGACTGTCGTGGAATGCCTTCGTTCGTCGCTGGAACGCTGAGCCGGACTTCGCTGGAGTCTTGAGACGGCGCGAGTCGGCGCACAGTCGATACGGCCTGGGCACGCTGCGTCACGACCTCTACAACATGTGCTGGGACGAAGACCGCTACTGCTTCGTGAACGTGCAAGATAGATGCCCGCACTGTTCGTCGACCACGCGACGTCCATCCGCCGAAGATTGGAGTGCTGGTGTCAAAGTGACTCCTCTTGGCGACGGTATTCGCCGTCTCATCGGCTGGTACGAGCGCGCGCTCGACTAGGCTAGGCGTGCGGGTGACGAACCCGCGTTGCGCGTGCGACGGACCCGATCAAAGCACCGCAGAGCTGGACGACTTCGCACCTGCCGGAGGTCGAGAGAGGGCGGCCTCGAACGCCGCCACCAAATCCGAAACGACGAGCAACAAGCTGGCTCGGGGCTCCCACGTATCCTCACTAGGCTGGAACCCGAGCCGGCGAACGAGATACTCGCGGGGGTGCGGAATGGCACTGGCGCGGTGAAGATCGCCGCGTCTACTGGGGGAGCGATTGCGACGCTCGACGAGATGGTCCACGATTTAGCGCTGAGTTCCAGCGTTATCGGTCAGCGGGGAGGGCCGTCACGCTGAATACCACTCGTACCCTCGTGGCCAAGATGTTGTCCGGGAAGCGCCTGTTTCTCTGTCACAGTCCGTGCCTCAGACACCGCCGCAAGCTGCTGCGCGGCAGCCGCCGTGTCTGGGTCCACCGCAGAAGCGGCAGCGTGCTGCTGTGTCGGTCGTGGCTCCGCCGGCACCGAACAGTCTTGGACGTCTCGGGCTTCTAAAGGCCGAGGTTGACATAGCGACCGATTGCGCGCTCGAGGCAGAGCAGAAGCTGAGCGTCTCCGGATGAAGTGGCCCGCCAGACGGCGCAACTGCAGAGGATCGAGTAGTCGCATGAGGCGTACAAGCGCCAGTTCCTCGAGATGCGCCACGAGGTTGGTTGGGCGCCGAAGCAGCCGGGGCCGAAGAAGCTGCGGACGTCGAAGTATGAGCTCGCGTTGTCGCAGCAGGGCGGTGCTGCGACTCCTCGTTCGGGACAGTCGCCGGATAATAGCGCTAGAGCCGGCCGACGTTGAACGTAGGGTGAAGACACGTAGCCGTAGGTATGGCTAGCGTGTAGGCGTTACCGAGTACGGCTACGATTTTGATTGGACCGATGTAGCGAGGAAGCCGTTTGTTTGCTCCCAGGTTCGGCACGGCGCTTGCTGCAATGCCCGTGGCGGAAAATAATACACGGCCACCAACTTTAAATTTCTCCATGTTCTTGCGTCCTCGTTTGTCTGTATTCTCTTTCTGCTTGTCGACGGCCATTGCAATCGCACGTATCGGACGATGGGATTGCCTATGCAACAGGAAGTCTGGAAGTGCCGCGGTCTCGTCCGCTGCAGGGATCTCGTTAGGCTCGTAGCTGGCTACTGGGTATAGAGAGCCAGTCGCAGGATCTCGTGGCACGGGGAAGGCTGTCGCCCGTGTCGACGCTGATGGGTTGATCAGGGTCTGCGCCGTCCACTTTACCAGCGCGTTGATGCTTTGGTCGTCACTTGAACAGAAGCCACTTGAACCGGAAGTCGCCTTCGACGCCGCCAAAGGCACCCCCCACCAGACTGAGGATCACGCGCTGCTGTGGGGTCCGCCACAGCGAGCAAAGCGGAAAGCGAGGGTGACGCGTGTTGTTCACGAAGAAGGGCGTCAGCCCTGTGGACGCGTGCACTGAATTGTTCAGTGCAAACTCGGCCATGGGCAGCCACTCGCTCCAGGACGCGTACGATGTGGCGTAGCTGCGAAGCACGTCTTTCAGCACGCGATTCGCGCGCTCTCTCTGGCCGTCAGTCTCAGGATGGGCGGCTCGACATACACAGCCGCGTACCAAACGGCTGGGGTAGGCGAATCAAAAGTCCGACGTGAAGCGTGGATCGCGATCCGACACAATACTGGATGGAAGACCGTGATGTCGGAGCACGGCATCGACAAAGATCGCTGCGGACTCTTCCGCCGTAACCGTAGCCGCGATCGAAGCAAGATGCACTATCATGCTGAAGCGGTTCACAAACACGAGGATGTCCGATCGCCCTTGCGCATCCGGCGGAAGTCCGAAGATAAAATCCGTACCGACGGAGGACCACGTCGGACGCCACTGGAAGAGGCCGCAGCGGAGCCTGCGAAGAAGGTGCCGGCTTCACACGCTGGCACGCTTCACAGAAACGAACCCATTTGCGGACCCACTTGTAAATGTGGGGCCAGTAGAAGTCGCGCGAGAGCGCAATGTAGGTCTTCTCGCGACCGAGGTGTCGACCACTCGGGCTGTCGTGGTACTCGTGGAGTATCTGGGCGCGGATATCGTCGTCGCATGGCACGACGACCCGAGGAGGGTCATCGCGATCGATGCTGTAATATATCAGATCACCGTCGAAGCTGTAGCGCAGCAGATAACAGTGGCGCTCCTGTAGAGCTGGGTGGAGATGCATTCGATAGCGATATCGACAGTGGGAGTGACGGTGGTCATGAGTGCAGCACTACTGAAAATAATCATTGCAAAACAGAAATTATCGTCAATGAGGCTGCTGGCGATATCGTGATAGCGCATCAAATGACGTACAGACCGTTATGCTATGGACCAAGCTGGTCTGCCTGCTCCTGAACGTGGTAGTGAGCAAGTTGGTCAGCGCATATTGCGTGAGGACGGTGATGAGGTGACGATGAGCCAAAGAGGCAAAAAAGGCTTCGTGAGGCATCAGAGCGTCATAGGCCGGCTGGCTATGAATCTGCTGAATTTGCGGTGTACACCGCAGTTGTGGACGAGGCTCAACCGCCTTTGTGCGGCGTGAATCCGAGATTCGCTTCCTCGTAGCTATATACAGGCAATGCAATCTCCACAGGCATCAGAGTGGCGAGCTGTTATGGAAAAGAAACTTGAAGCTATGGATAAAAGGAAGTACTAGAGCTCGATCGAGGTGACGAAATCCCACAAGAAAAGAAAATGCTATGAACCATGTGGAGATTTCAAGTGAAGTCAGATCACCTGGGAAATGTTACCCGGTTTCGCCCGCGACTTGTATCTCGGGGCGACGAACAGTTACCTGACGTTGACTTTCATTTTGAAGAGATTTTCTCCCCGTGGCAAGGTTAGCGTCTTTTCGATTACTAGTTGCGCTCTGTCAATTGCTGGGCTTGGAGACCTGGCAGTGTGACATCAACACTGCATACTTGAATGCAGCGTTAAAGATTATCCAGTATGTGAAATGCATTCCAGGGTTCCCATGCAAGCGATGATACTGCTATCGTGTGAAACACGCACGCTATGGCCTTCACCAGTCCGAAAGGGAATGGAATGAGGAAGTCCACAGCTGGCTGAAGATGATGGGCTTCGAGCGTTGCACCACCGAGCCTTGCCTGTACTGGTTCAAAAGGAGGCGTGACCGCCTTAGTGCTCATCGGAAACATGCGGTCCGGATTGCGAGAACCGAGCGGTGGGGACGCTGCTGTCCGTAAACTTAACTTCTTCATGTTTTAATGTTTCGTTTGTGATCTGGCATTGTAGATGCAAGTGGAGTGTATGCGCGAAAATTGTAGCAGCGGGGCGCTGCAGCAACCAGCGAATGCAGCTGGGTACTACACCAGTTTTAACTGAGTTGAAAATTCCCTGTAAGGGGATCGGTCTCATCGCCAGCAAGGACATTGCCGAGGGTAGTTTTGTCTGCGAATACTGGGGAGCTCATAAGTCGGCGAGAGTACCGGCGTCGAGCGAAGGTTAGTAGCACGTTTTGCGCTGTTTGTTATCGCTGTTTGTTATCGTGAGTTCTAACCGAAGTGCTGGGTGGAGTTGCAGCAGCTCCATGGGGCAATCAACTACTACGTGTTGGCAGTTGCGCGGGGTGAAGTTATCGATGCACGACACTACGGGGGCTTGCTCGGTTCGTTAACCACAGTTGTCGACCGGGTTATGCGGTCGAGCGGTGGGAGGTTCAAGGCGAAATATGCTGTGGGATATTTGCGGACTCTGATATTAGCGCTGGTGATGCGGTCACGTTTGATTACAATGCTGGCAGGAAGGTACTCGAGGTAAGATTGGCGGGCGATCCGCAAATACTTGGTATGTCAATCTCAAAGCCGCTGTGTGTATGGATGCAGAGGCGTATTCCATGTTTTCCATCGAGGACGGTTTTCGTGGGTGTATCCTGCGGTAACGAGTGCTGTTGTGCGCCTTCATTGACATAGGCCACAGGTGCTTGTTTGAAACTTGTGGAGGTAAAAGTTGCTAAGTGCTCTAATGCGGTAGTATTGCACGATGTTAATGTAAAACCATTTTCTTTGCCGCAATCAAATATGTCGAACCAAAGCAAGGTGCTTTTGGTTTGCGAGCTGCTGGTGCCCTGGCAACTACAGATTATGACGGTGTTGGTGTGGTGACGCTCAGTGCCACCCGGCGAGTGGCCACGTCTGCCTTTGTCATCGAACGTTTTTCGATAGATACATCATCCGCTTGGATGGACTATCCCAGTGCGTCTGTTGTTCAGCTGCAACATGTAGTTGTTCAGCAAGGCATAAGCACAGATCCTAAACGCAACTGTTGGGATAGGTGCAAATTTGTAAGGAAGCCTGCAACCGTGGCCGAACTCTCAGCTGCACACTCGATGATGTCGCTATGTAATGATACTAGGTGCATATCTCTGGGCATATCCGTCGTCGTCTGGCGTATTCATGATGGGAGCGCCTAGTGCTCGCAGGTCCGTGTGACCAGATTCGATGCACCCTACACATTCAGCTCCGACGTGCTACGTGTTCAGCTTTGAAGTGCACCGCAACGTGAACTAGCCGTCGAATCTAAGATGCCTGGGTCTGGTGTAGCTCTTTCAGTCCCAGCATCTTTGACGGAAGCTCCATCTCCTTCCTGCATATCCTACCTGTAATCTATCGAGACATCGTTAGCCGGTGATTTACCTGCGCAGCGCCGTGGACGCAGCCCGGCTTCAATCGACGACATCTGCGTCACCAGAGCAGCTGCGGCAACGACTGTCAAGCTCAGAGTGTCCAGGTTGAAATCAGTGATGGCACTCTGGTCTTCCGAACAACAGCTCTGAAGGTACATGCATGACCAAGGCATTATTTGTGCTCTATCGCACTACCTAGATTGTCTCTCGAAGCAGTGTTCCGAGCAAAGTATGAGTCTATTGTATTGCTATTCTACTGCACACCACTAATGCATTGGACCTGTAAACTGTAAAGCGTGATGGTGAAGCCTTTGGATTCCTCGCGAGCATCAAGAGGCGATCGACGAGCGCTAAAGGCGCGAACTAAGCATGGCGGGGTCACACGACAAACCAAACGCCGCAAAAAGCAGGTCTCTCTCGAGTCGATAGAGGCCGAGAACACAGTGAATCGTCTTGCTAGACATAACGAGACGAGAAAGCGAAATGCGGCGGGTCAGCTTCTGCCCGAAGCGAAGAAAATCCGTAAGGTGAAAGGGCAGCGGTCGGGTGGAAGTGATGATAGTGTTAACCGCAACGCCGACGCAAAAGGTAACCATATGTTCATGCGGGCTAAGGTAAATCGTTGCTAACTTGTTGTTGCAATGCATTTTTTCTGCTATCGAAGGGCCATTTCTACGTATTTGCGGGAGTTGTGGGGAGTTGGTGAAATCGGTCAATGCCATTTTCAAGCGTTATGACTCCAGAGCGCCATTATTTGCTCCGCTCTGCAACGTAGCAGGTGTGTGCGAGATAATTCCTGAGGCTGTCGTATCTAACGAGGAATCGGGTGAAGAGTATGTATGGTTGTGTAGGCGATGTAACCAGAGCTTGACCAAAAGAGCGGTACCTAAGTTTTGTCGGGCTAGTGGGTATCACATTGCACCGCAGCCGGAAGAACTTAGTGTACTAAATCGGATGGAAGCTCGACTAATAGGTATTGGTGTCTCTTTCACTACTTGCGTGAACTTACATGCTGACGGTCAAGAGTTTACGCGTGGCAACTCCATTAACTACTGGAATAATGCGGTCGATACTACACTAGATCTCCCTCGGCCGATACGGAAATGCGGTATCGTGTACCTCAAAACGCGCGACAACAACGCTGCACAGTTTTTCAGAGTTCGACCGGATTTAATTCGCCGAGCGCTCTGTTGGTTGGTTGATCATAATCCTCTCTATCGAAACGTGCGCATTTCTGAAGAAACCTTAGCTGCTTTGAGGGTGTTTGATGTCGACACTGACTTGCCAACTATTCCGCTAGATGATGATGAAGCACAACAGCTTGTGGTGTGGCAAAATGAAGTCAATTAACCACGCGAAGAAATCGGTTCCAGCACGCCTAACACGGATGCCGTCGAGTGCAGCACTGACCTGTCAACACAGTCTAATTCTAACGATGCTAGCATGCGTGGTGCTTGTTCTAACCCATCCTTAGTTTCTTCAGAGTGTTCTGACATCGTTTGCGAGTCTGAAAGTAGCCATCTTAGCTATCTCAGCCAGCCATCGGATCCGCTGGACGGACTGGTTGATAGTTTTGAGCTAGAGAGAAATGACAGCGATGCTCAAACCGAATTGGAGAGGATCGTTGAGGCTGCGAACTTAGCTAGTGATACTGCGCAATATTCTGTGAAGAGCTGCAACGTCACACAGACCCAATTGACGAGTATAACACTAAGCTATTGATGCAGAGCTGCTTTCCGACACTTTTTCCGAATGGAGAAGGTGGATACAACCCGATCGACGAGGAAACTAGATCCCACGAGTTTCACCTAGCTGAATTCTGTGTGCATCTGATGAAGTTGCATGACCGTCGCAATGATATACAGGGTAACTTCGAATTCTTCTGTCTCAACCTAATACAGCGACGACAGATCGACGGGTTAGTTCGTCGGGTAGGTGGTGATGATCGCGATACGGAAGATGGAAATGACGAGGAAGGCGATACTGATAGAGACACAGCTAAAGCGATACAGATATTAAAGTCTCTAAAGCCATACTTTCGCGTTGTGCGCGGTAGTGGGCTATATTGGTCGAACATTAGGGACGAACTGACGTCGATGACCGGTAGTCAGGTCCTTCCCTCAAGGTTTCCTACTTTTTTCTTACTTTGAGCGCAGCTGATACGATTTGGCCAGCGTTTTTTAAGGCGTGCAACCCTTCATTGTCCCTCGATGAGTGCGTCATTTGCCGTCCAAGACAAGACGCGGTATTTGAATGAAAACCCCGATATTGCAGCTCGTTTTTTCATCACCGGTTCCAGGCATTTATGGATAATGTGCTGTGCAGGCGGAGAAGCCACTAGGAGAAATTGAGGACTACTTTTGGAGGGTAGAATTCCAGCAACGTGGATCACCGCATATTCATGCTCTTTTGTGGATCAAAGATGCACCCGATGTGATAGAGCTGTCGAGCTCAGAGCAAGATAGGAGCGAATTAGCTGAATTCGTCGATAAGAACATCTCGGTGCTGTCAAGGTCCCTTTAGTCTCTCGATGCGTGCTCCTGTGCTACTTTTTAAAAGGAAGCAAATATTAATATCCTGGTGATGCGGCCGCCTGCCCACGGGACCGATGAGTGGGAATGCGATCTCTCGCGACTGTCCCAGCGTTTTCAGCAACACATATGCTATCCTGGTGCCCCTGCAGAAAAAGAGCAGTGAGTGTAGATTCGGGTACCCCAAAGCCTTACAGTCTCACACAGAAATCGATGCACAAATTGGGTCTGACGGGACGCCTTCTCTCACTGTGACGCTTAAGCGCGAAGTGCCAACCATTAACAATTTTTCTCCAGCCGTACTATCTGCCTGGCGAGCGAACATGGACATTCAGCCTATAGGAAATGCGTATGGTGCTGCTGAATATGCCGGTGCATACGTCAGTAAGGCAGAACCTGATACAATTCGTTTCAAGAAAGTTATTGCTACTGCATTTAAGCGTTGCGACCCCAACTTGCCGCATCATGCGATACTAAAGCGAGTTGCCAATGCGGCCCTTTCCATAAGGGAAGTCAGTGCTCAAGAAGCGATATATATTTTGCTTCGTGAGCTGCCGCTCCACGGAAAGTCTAGGTCTGTTGCTAGAGTCAAAGTTTACGGCACAACTTGAGATGTTACCGCGTAGAAAAGATAGCATTTCGTGATCTTGTTCGTCTAGCTAACACATCGGAGTCAGGCATTCGTCTAGAGCCAATTGAACGTGTTATATGACCCGGCCTGACCTTGCTCAGTTTAACTCGATGAGTTTTGCAACGTTCGTCGAAGAATTCGATTTAGTTGATGATGTCAGTAGTTTGAGATTGACTCAAGACCACTCGAAAAGGACCGATGGTGAAGGGTATATAAAGAAACGAGCAAAGGCACCAGTTATTCGTATGTCGCCATGGATATCCCCTGACATATCTAATCCTAACTTTTGCTATGCGGAATTATTTCTTCATACCCCTTGGCGATCTCTAGGCGAACTACCTCAAAGTGATGACGACTGCATCGCTGAGTTTGTAAATGCACAGGAGAGAAACCTGGACAGCGAACTATTAGCCGAGGCAAATTCGAAAATTGCACGACAGCATAACCTAGAGTTATTGAGGCGAGCAAACACTGTGCACGTCCTTGAGCACCTCCCTCCCTCCGATTATGTGTTCATCGATGCCGCCGACGAACCTTCTCCTCAGCCTGCATTCATTGAAAGTGAATCACCGGTGAGTAACCAGCCATCTGAGTGGAGGTCGAAACACCAGTATTCACCGCAGGATGTTGTACGAGCTAGAGATTTTATTAAGGAATCGGTGAGACCCTGGATGAAAGAAAAACAAGCACTTTCAAAACATAATGGAGTCGGTGGTCGTGTGTATAGATATCCGGTGGATATGGAGGACGGTAGTTCCGCGAAGGTGGAGACGATGGCTGAATCTCAGTGGGTTCCATTTGCACTAGCGATGCAACAGTCCCGTACTCGACTAAAAGCTAGCCTAGAATGCACAGAATGCCAGCCGCTCCAGATAATTATAAGCGGAGAGGAGGCTCAGGGAAGAGCTGGCTCATCAACATATTGTCGGGATGTGCATTACGTGTTTTGCGAGGGCAGTACGCAGCGTGCGACTCGGCGTGTTTTGCTCCTGGCGCATCAAGGCACCGCTGCATTTAACTTTAAGGGGCAGACACTCTGCTCTGCCTTCGGATTCGCTTCGTTCGCTCGATCTGCTTTTTCGGTTCCCTACACTCCGCTTACAGTCCAGAAATATGTACAGCAACGCTCTAAGGATTTACATTTAGTCGTGATAGACGAATTCAGCGTCATCTCGTGCGGGATGTTATACTGGATTGATGAAAGGATGCGTGAGATCTGGCCTAGCCACCGACACCTACCTTTTGTGGCCGCGATGTGATATTTACAGGTGACTCTGCTCAACTCGACCCTGTCGTGCCATACTCTCTCTCGACACCGATGCATAAAATTACAAATGACGTTCATCGCAAAGGTAGACAAATTTGGGAGAACATTCCACTTGCATGGACACTAACAAGTCAGAACCGTGGTAAGCTAGATCCCGAATGGTTTGATGCTCTGCGCCGATTGCGACAGATGCGCTTAACGGCAGCCGATATAGATCTTTTCAACTCTCGGTGCTGTCAAAGCGAGCAACTTTCTGAGGAGTTTGCCACAGCAAAGCATATTGCGTACAAGAACATTGACGTTGACGCCGCAAATCAAAAATGTCTTCGAGCTAACGCCGCTCACATTTTTCATATTAAATCTCAGCACCATGTACAGCAAAAACAACTTCACTGCCAGCGTGAGGTTCCTGCTGGTACCGTGCATGCTCTTGTTAGCGAGGCCCAAATAGCTAACTCTGATAGGGATCGAGTAGTTGTAACTGAGATTATGCTCTGCATAGGCGCTCCTATTACACTGACGTACAATGCCGAGCAGTCAGCGGGGTTGTGCAATGGCACGAATGGAGTTATCTATGATTTCATG